>ML823330.1:73877-87785 GCA_009831015.1 Picea engelmannii | reverse complement strand
ATTTATTTCTCAAGAAAAATATTTGAAAGAGATGTTGAAGAAATTTCAGATGGAAGATTCCTCTCCAGTTAACACACCTATGGTGGTTGGTTGCAAGCTGAGTAAAGATGATATCTCACCTGATGTTGATCAAAGGACATATCACTCTATGATAGGCAGTCTTTTGTACATCACAACATACCATCCTAATATAATGCAAATTGTTGGAATGGTAGGTCATTATCAGTCTGCTCCTAAACAAAGTCATTTGGTAGATGTCAAAAGGATATTTAAATACTTGAAGGGAACATTGACTTATGGTCTGTGGTATCCCAGAAATCAAAATTTCCAGTTAACTGCTTATTCAGAAAAAACACCAGTGGAGGAGCATTCTTTCTGGGTGACTCATCAGTTGCATGGCTTAGTAAAAAGAAAGGATCCATTTCATTATCCACTACAGAGGAAGAATACATTTTTGTTGCTACTTGCTGCACACAAATTTTATGGATGATACAAAATCTTGCAGATCTAAAGGTAACTTACACTGATCCCATTCCAATTCAATGTGATAACACCAGTACCATTAGTGTCTCCAAGAATCATTTTCTTCATTCAAAGACTAAGCATATTCCAATAAAGTACCATTTTCTCAGAGAACAAGTTACAAACAGAATTGTTCAATTGAATTATATACCTTCTATAGAACAGATTGCAGATATATTTACAAAATCATTAGCAACAACCCCTTTTGGATATCTTCATCAAAAGTTGGGGGTTATAATTTCTTTTGTCTAATCTGTTTACCTGGTCAAGGGGAGTACTTATTGAATATCTGGTGTATTTCCAAGATGTTCATTGTTGACAAAGAGGAGTATGTTTTGCAACAGATCAGGGGGAGCATGTTTCTTCTTTGACATTGCTTTCAAAGGGGGAGAAAAGAGTTCGGGAGGAGAGTCTGAATGCATGTGGGTGCTTGAGTTTCCATCAATGACAAAGGGGGATAATGTTGGAAAATCTTTAACAGACAATGCATGCTTGTATACTTGTCATTGATGGCAAGTACAACAGTGTATATGGCATGAGTACATAAAGTATGAAATAGATGGGCATTATGAGAAGACGTTGTAGGAAGGGTTTGTAGGGTTTGGTCATAATGGATTCTATATGCTATAATGCATCATTCGATTCAATTGTTAGGAGATCATGCTGGAGTTTTGGGCTGGAATGATGTCTCTAGAGGGGACACGAGTTGTGCCAGATACTCGGAAATGACTTGTTCATGTAGCTAGGGGAGATGAGGGTTTTTTGCACTTTCAATGGTTTAATCGAAAAAGTAATGTGGTAGAATTTGATCAAATTGTATTGCCAGATGAAGCTGTATTTGAAAAGGTCTAGGAAACCCCCGAGCAAGTGTACATTTTGAAATTCAAGGAGGATGATCGCAAATTATTTTTCTGGATGCAAGTTCCCGATGATCGCCAGATTAAGTGTTGATCGAGACCGTTGATCTGGACCGTCAACTCCATTTCAGAGTTTCATGACTCGCGTCTTGGAGAGGCAAGAAATATGGCAATTGAAATTGCGATATGAAAAATCACAATTTAATCGCAGCCGTCAAATCAAGGTTGATCTGGACCGTCGACTCCATTTCAGAGTTTCATGATTCACATCTTGGAGAGGTAATACATATGACAATTGAAATCGCGATATGTGAAATCACGATTTAATCGCAGTCGTCAGATCAAGGTGTGATCTGGACCGTTGACTCCATTTTGGAGTTTCGCGACTCGTGACTTGGAGAAGTAAGAAACAAAACCATCGAAATCGCGATATGCGAAATTATGATTTAATCCCAACCATCAATTCACGATGTGTTTTGGATCGTTGATCTGAGCTCCAACTTGGAGCTTCGCCTATCGCGACTTGGAGAGGTAAGAAACAAAACCATCAAAATTGTGATATGTGAAATCGCGATTCAATCCCAGCCGTCAATTCACGTTGTGTTTTGGACCATTGATCTGAGCTCCATCTCAGAGCTTCTCCTATCGCGAGTTCAAGAGGCAAGATACATAACCGCCAAAATTGTGATATGCGAAATCGCGATTTAATCCCAGCCGTCAGATCAAGGTGTGGTATGGACCGTTGATTTAAGCTTCATTTCGGAGTTTCACCTATCGCAACTTGGAGTGACAAGGACCTCCATCGAAGGAATCACGAGATGCGAATTCAAAATGAAATCTAGACCATAGATTCATCGAGATTGTGGACCATTGATCTCAGCTCCATGTTGGGGTTTTGGGGATCACAACTTGGAGAGTCGAGATGCCTCATCTCCAGACTCATGAAAGGTGAATTCATGAAAAGAACTTTTTGCATAAGTGCTTGATCATGGCCTTGGTCATATTGAGGAAGGAGCTAGCACATAAAAGCTCTGTATCGAAGCTTCGGAGATCGCGACATGAACTGTCGAGACACTCGGCCACAGGAATGCCAAAATGTCGAAACCTGATTTAAAGGCAAGGTTAATAAAGTTCATCCAATAGTGCAAATAAACTTTAATATGATTGGAGGGCTACAACTCTCTCTCACATTTAATTTATCAGTTATGAATCTGTTAGTGAAACAGATTCATGATTCGTGATCAGTTAGTGTTTTAGTTGCTCAGATGGTTTTTCTTTTGCCTAAGAAGATGCGAAGTTGAATGGCTGCAGGCATTGTGCATAAAAGATGAAGAGATAGGCTATGCGTGGATGCTGGTTCTGGACGAAAAATGAATGAAAATGTAAGAAACGGAAAATCATAGGATGTGCAGTGTGAAACTGAGAATATGCGCAGTGTGAGATAAAACTCAAAGAAGAGTAATAGATGAGGAAAATACTTGAAGCAGAGCAGAATAACAGAACAAGTTGAAGCAGAGAAAAATGAAAGAATAAGTTGAAGCAGAGCAGAATGACAGAACAAGTTGAAGTAGAGCAGATTTGCAGAATAGACAAAGGAAGAGAAGAATTGCAGTACAGTCAAAAGAAGACCAGATTTACAGAATAGAGAAGAAGTGGTAAGAATCGATTTATCCATGTAGTTGTCTATTTATTTATTCATTCATATTCCAGGGTGGTTGAGAGGTTCTAGGGAGGATTTTTGTCCTCAGAGGTTCAAGTGGGATCTTGAACACAGGGATTTGTAGCTTCCATCTAGTTGCAGCCAGAGAAACTAGGGTGGTAGGGTGGTGTAAGGGAGAGCAAGTTTTCTCTATTATACAGGTTAGAGCCTATGTAACTGGAAGTTGGTGCTTCCATCCAGTTGGTGTTGGAACATTAAGGGAGTTGGTTCTTCCTTATAGTGGGTGATAGAGAAACCAGAGAGTTGGTGCTCTCAAACAAGTCACGACTTGTAAAACTGAGGTGGCAACCTCACATTGAGTTGGTGCTCAACTTAAAAGACTGCCTATCATTTTGAAGAAGAAGAGGTTTTCTCCCTTTATGGGTTTCCTCATGAAAATCTGTCTTTGGGTATACCTTATGTGTGACTGATTCTCTTTATTTTACTGTCCATATGCTGTATAATGTTGATGATCACTTGAAGAAACATTAAGAATGTATTAATTGTTAAAACTGTTTAAGCACAATAACAACTGATTCACCCCCCCCCTCTCAATTGTCTTAGTAATTTCATCACTTTCCATCTCTTTGTTTACACTGTGTTAGAACAACTCAGAATTGGAGGATCCGGTTGAGTTGCGCTGTTATAGGATGGTGCACGTTGGATCACTGTAATAGTCGCATTGTTTCTAATCATTTCTTGTATTTTCTCAATGCTAAATGATTTGGAATTGGAGGATCCAGTCAAGTCACCCTTCAGTTCCCTGAAACTCATAACCAAGAGGATCTTGTATTCTAATTTTTTCTTCCTCAAGTTGCTAAAAGGCCTAATGCCTGAGGCATTTTTTCTCACACCTCTCACCAAGTCTTCCACCTGCTCATTTTACAATCAACTCACTGACGGAATTTAGATCAAGACCTCCTTTGTTATTTACATACCAGGCCTGGTCCCTGAGTTAGAGTGATACCTTCCTAGGTATCTACCCATTTGATCACCCATTAAATTTATTCGTGACATAAACTGATGGGCATTGGGCTCTGCTCCTGTCGCAATCTAGGAGTGACTTCTAACGCTAACATTTCTAGCGCCATTGCCAGGGACGAAGTTGAATATCTTCCCCGGGATTGAACGAAAATGATTAACTAATTCTGAAGGTGCATCAGATATCATAACTATCAATATTTCTACTGTGCACCTAGTGACTCCATTGACGTGACTCTGATGGGTGACCCCACTGGTTCCAACCCATAAGTGACTCCATTGTTTCATCCGTGGATTCTAGAGGCAGACACACAAGGTCTACTCCTCAGCTGCTGTTAGCACCACCTAAAGCTGACCCAGAGAAGATTATCAAAAATGGAAAGTCCTCTGAAGGCGATACTTCTACTGCTAAAACAGGTATTTCTGGTAATTTTGATGATTTTGTAGAAACTTCAACCCCTTCATTTCGTCCTGTTTTATTATCTTCTGTCAGAGTTTCTCGTAGCCTAAATTTCGGGAGTGTTCCTGCTGGATTTTCTCCTCTTGGTCTTGAATTAGTAGGATAAAATTTTGTTAATCCCCTTTCCCCCAAAGTGGTACCTTGGTTTGAACCCAACACTTCTGAATATTCTCCTACCCCGGGCTTTACCACCCCTCCTCCTATTATTACTGTTGTTGAGGGAAGGGAAATTTTTGTGCCTTCGAACCCGCAAGCCTGTTCTCTAGATTTGTTGTAGTTCCCCTCCCATTCTGTAAACTCAACTCCTGTCTTTCCGCTTCAAACCTCATCTCCTCCTAGTTCCTCCACATCTGTTGTTCCTATGGCTGGTGCTAATATTCCCCTAAATAGAATGGATGCCATAGTAGCTACCAGATATGCTACCTTAATCCTACCTCAACCTGTGAATCCTCTCCCTGCTGGAGATTACCTGAAATACATGCCCAAGTTCACTGGGGAAGAGGACATAACTGCAGAGGAGCACTTGGCTTCTTTCTACAGTTACGCAGACAACCTGAACATTGAAAATGAATATGTCTGGATGAGAGTCTTCGTCCAGAGCCTGGACGGTGAGGTGAGGAAGTGGTTTAGGGGATTGGCCCCTGGATCTATTGCTGGGATTGAAGCTCTAGATAGTGCTTTCCTGAGATAGTGGGGAGATAAGAAGGACTTCATGTATTACATGACAAAATTCAGGTCTTTGAAGAAAATAGAAGGAGAGTATGTCTCATACTTCTCCAAAAGATTCAATAATATGTATAATAAGATCCCTACTGAGATAAAGCCCACAGAAGCCTCTGGAAAAATTTCTTATGCTAGTGAATTCAACCCTAACTTTTGTCTTCTATTGAGAGAAACAAGAGCTACCTCCCTAGCTCAAATGAAACATGCGGCCATAGAAGTGGAATATAATGTATTAGCAGTTGATAGACTGAGGAATAAGACTGATGCAGATAGGAGAAAGGGAAGATCCGAAGCCTCAAATTTTGGCACCTCTGTGCCTCACCCTCAAGTGGATGAATTGACCAAGAGAGAAGAGAGAAGAACACAGTGGCAGATTCCTTGGCTACATCAGCAAGCAATTTCAAAGTGCCCTTGCCACCCAAATTCAGATATGATGTAGAAGTAAAATACATGCCCTCCATACCTGACAATGTCAAACATTGGAAGGTGTTCGAGGATGATCTTAAGATCAGAAGATTCTTGGAGACTGTCGAAGAATTTTCAGAGATGCATATTGACCAAGACTCTGTTTCTGAAGAAAGGCTTGATGGTGGTAATATTCTGAGTAAGATTGCAGAGCGTGACATTGTGAAACTGTCCAACAATCATATTCCAAGGGGATTGGTTCCTTTGGAAAGACTTTTTGATAGGAATGATGTGGCATTGAAAGGGAAAATATCAGAGGATGATGTTGATACAACTCATTGCAACATTGGCATCGAGAATGAACCTAAGTTTGTCAGATTGTCAAGGAGTCTGACAAATGAACATAGGGCTGAATATGCTAAACTATTGAGGGAGTTTGTTGATGTTTTCGCCTGGACCTATGAAGATCTCAAAACTTATGACACTTCCATCATTGAGCATAAAATATCGTTGAAAAAGGAGGCGAAGCCATTTAGGCAGAAGCTAAGACAGATCAATCTTATGTTGTTTCCTATCATAGAGAGAGAAGTGAATAATCTTCTACATGCCCAGATCATCGTGCCATTGAGATATTCAGAGTGGGTGGCCAACTTGGTCCCTGTAAGGAAGAAGGATGGAGAAATTAGACTCTGTGTACATTTTAGAAACCTAAACAAGATCTCACGAAAGGACAATTACCCCTTACCGAAGATGGAACATATATTGCAGAGGGTAATAGGAGCATCCAGGATTTCTATGATTGATGGCTTCTCTGGCTACAATCAAATCTCTGTTCTGCATGAGGACAGGGAAAAGATGGCTTTTACCACTCCATGGGGCACATTCATGTATGCTAAAATGCCTTTTGGGTTGATGAATGCAGGGGCAATGTTTCAACGAGCCATGGACATAGCTTTCATTGGGTAAAAGGATAAGTTTGTGGTCATCTATCTGGACGACATAATAGTTTTTTCCAAATCTAATAAAGAACATTGTTGTCATCTCAGGAATTTTTTTCTAAAATGATGGATTTTTGGACTTTCATTGCATCCCAAAAAATTTGTGTTCGACATGAAGGAGGGAAAGTTACTGGGTCACATAGTATCAGCAGAAGGAGTTAAAATTGATCCTAGCAGAGTTGAAGCAATCCAAGCATTGGCAACCACAAGGTCCAGGAAATAAGTCTAGTCTTTCCTTGGAAAGATTAATTTTCTAAGGAGGTTTGTTTCTAACTTTGCTGAAGTGGTAAATCTTATAAAATCCATGTTGAGAAATGAAAATGAAGTGAGGTGGACCCCTGAAGCTCAAAATTCCTTTGAGTAGATAAAGAAGGCCTTGACAGAAGCTCCTGTGATTATCAATCCCGATTACTCAAAGGATTTCATTATTTTCTCCTTTGCCTCATCTGACATGGTGGCTATTGTTTTATTACAGACAAACAATGTCGGACAAGAGTAGCCTATTGCCTATTTTAGCAGATCTTTAAGGGATGCTGAGGTCAGGTACAACATTATGGAAAAGCAGGCCTATGCCCTGGTAAAGGCTCTCAAAGCCTTTAGAACCTACGCCCTGTAGTCAAAGATAATTGCCTATGTCCCCTCACCCGCTGTTAAGGACATTCTTATTTAGCCTAATATAGACAGGAGGAGGAGTAAGTGGATAGCCAAGATCCTTGAGTTTGAATTGGAAATAAGGCCTACCAAATTAATCGAAGATCAAGGTTTAGCCAAGCTATTAGCTGAGGCAAATTACAAATCTTTGGGGGTAGGTTTCATCAATGAATGCTTAGGAAATCAGCATGATCAGTTGTCTGATGTAGACCCTAAAGCAGAGCCCCCGTTGGCTCGATGTCCTTGGTATAAGGATGTCATATATTTTCTTCAAGAGTTGTAGCCTCCAGATGGACTGCAAAGAAATAAGGCAAGAGCTCTGAAGCTCAAAGCAGTCAGATACTGCCTTGTTGATCAAGTTTTATATTGGAAAGACCCCCTGCGGGTGCTTTTGAAATGTATGGATCCACAAGAGGCTGATAGGATCATTGTTGAATTTCATAGCAACCTATATGGAGGGCATCATTTCTAGAAGACCACAGACTACAAAATCCTCAAGGCTGGGTACTACTGGCCCACCTTATTCACTGACATCTGCAGAAAGGTCAAAGACTGCATCAAATGCCAAATATTTTCAGGAAAGCAACAGCTTAAATCTCTTCCTTTAAAGCCTATAGTTGTTTCGGGACCTTTCCAACAATGGGGCCTAGATTTTATTGGAGAAATCCACCCTGCTTCCAGTGGGTAACACAAATGGATCCTAACTGCCACATATTTCTTTACTAAGTGGATATAAGCTATTCCCACCAAGAGCCCTTCCCACAATGTAATCATTGGATTCCTGGAAGACCTCATCACAAGATTCGACTGCCCAAACAAAATTGTCACTAATAACGTAGCTTCTTTCAAGGCTGAGCCGTTAGCCAAGTTCTATGAGCAATTCAGGATCAAACTGATTCATTCCACCCCATACTATCCCCAGGGAAATGGTTTAGCAAAGTCCTCCAACAAAATCCTGATAAGGATCATCAAAAGACTATTGGAGGAAAACAAAAAGGACTGGGATTCAAAGTTGAAATTCTCTCTATGGGCCGATCGAGTGACCACAAAGAGATCTATAGGCATCTCCCCTTTCCAGTTGGTTTATGGAGCAGAAGTTGTTTTCCCTTCTCAGGTAGCCATTCCTGTAGTAAACTTCTTCTAGGATTATCAAGAAGAGCCTGATGATATGATCGGAAGAATTCATCAACTGGTAGAGGTTCAGTAGGCCAGAGAATAGGTAATGAACATAATTCAGGACCATCAGTAGAAGATCAAGCAGGCTTTTGACAAAAAGGCCAAGAAGGAAGAGTTTCAGATAGGAGACCTGGTGCTGAAATGGGATGCTCCTAAATAAGACAAGGGAAAACACGACAAATTTGAATCCCTATGGGTCGGGCCCTTCAAAATCTATGAAGTGTTGTCAAATAATACCTACAAGTTGCGAGATTTGAAGGATCAAGAAGTTTTCAATGGCCCTGTGAATGGGCATTTCCTGAAAAGATGTTTTTCTTGAGCCACACATGGCTCATCTGCTGTTGTATATATTGTTTTTCTTTTATATTTAAGTTTTAAATAATGACTCCATAGCCCAATAGCAAGGCACTGAAGCTGCAAAAGAGTTCTCAGCAGCCCACAAGGGGCATGTCATCCCCAATGGAGCCTAATGTTAGCACATAATCATGTAGGGGATGTTCTCCTAAAAGAAGCGTCCCCTTGGGAAAAGAAAGAGATTCGGAAAACCCTTTTTTCCAAAGTTTGGAGGATGGGTGCATCATTTTAATGAGCAGGAAGTTTTGGACAGCCAAGATCTTCCCACCTAGATTAGCAGCTGAGGTTTTATTCCAGAGCCCCCTCGTCATTATGACTTTAACGGGGGGGTCTAGAATTGGGAGTGAATCTCTCAAATGGTCGAGATCGGGGCACCCAGATCGATGGCGCTCAAGCGATTCTGGACCCCCTCTACCATTTTCATTCTACCTTTAATAGGGGGGCGGGGGTTGGAATGGTGTGGTACTGACGTGGGGCCCCCTTCCTGTCGTGTCGCCTTCTCTACCGTTTCCTCCCCTGCAATCTGTTCTCCCCTCGACCGCATGATGGGGCCCATTCTCTTTGGCCTCTCCTCGTCCTCTAACATCTGTCCCACTCCCTTCCACGTCAGCCTCCCATAAATAATGTGTCCCCCATTACCATTATATCCTGTCACCTTCACCCCTTCTTATTGCCATGTGTCTCACACCTGTTTTTTCTGTGATCACTCCCTTTCCCCTTTCCATGTCAAGCATGCCAGATCCTCCACGACCTATCCATTAGACTGTTCAACTGATCCAGGTGGTGCCATGAGAAGACCTCCACGTCCCAGAGGGAAAAGTTGACCCGGATTGTTCCTGATCCCAAGGAAGCATTTATTGAAGTTGTTGGAGGTGGTTAGACATCGTCTCCGCCATAAATGGAAAGTCCTAAAAAGTATTAAAATCATGTCGATTCACCTACAAGATAGTCAGGAGTCTGATTGTGTCTGTCATAAGTGCACGATCATCCAGAGTCTGCATGCACAGACTGCTAGAAGGCATGCAGACGCAATGTTTTTAATGCAGTGTCTCGTTTTCGCTGTTGTTGTTTTGTTCTGAGTATATGTAGGCATTTTCTCCATTTTGTAATCTATCAATGGTTGATCTAGGCTCCCGATTGTAAAGTTTTAATGAAGCACTGGCTCCACTGGTTATGTATTGGCACTTGAGACTTCTTGCCTTATGAATTTCAGCTTCTTTCCATCTCTTTGTTTACACTGTGTTAGAACATCTCGGAATTGGAGGATCCAGTCAAGTTGCGTTGTTATAGGATGATGTAGGTTGGATCACTGTAATAGTCGCATTGTTTCTAATCAGTTATTGTATTTTCTCAACACTGAATGATTTGGAATTAAAAGATCCATTCAAGTCACCCTTCAGTTTCCCGAAACTCAGAACCAAGAGGATCTTGTATTCTAAGTTTTTCTTCCTCAAGTTGCTAAAAGGCCTAATGCCCGAGGCAGTCTTGCTCACACCTCTCACCAAGTCTTCCACCTGCTCATTTTACAATCAACTCACTGACGGAAGTTAGATCAAGACCTCTTTTTTTCTTTACATACCAGGCCTGGTCCTTGAGTTAGAGTGATACCTTCCTGGGTCTCTACCCATTTGATCACCCATTAAATTTATTCGTGACATAAAATGATGGGTGTTGGGATCTTCTCCTGTCGAAATCCAGGAGTGACTTCTAACGCTAACAAAAGGGATATTCCCAACATGAAAAAATACCCTAAATTCCATTGGAAAATACCCCAAACCCATGGGTTTGAAACCATCATTTCACTTTTTCACATGCAACCATATATATATATATATATATATATATATATATATATATATATATATATATATATATATATATATATATATATATATATATATATATATTGGAAATGATTTGTGTATTGTAATGCTGCAATATGGCATTAATGACATCATTAATCCTCTTTGACATAAATGACAATAATTCCAAGTTCCAACATTCAATCCATTAAATAATTTCTATGATTCGTAATGGATTAGTGTATTCGACCTTGTATTCATACCAATATGAAGAGTTTCATGAAGGAAATTCCTAGTAAAATACAATATAATTATAGAAATAAGGTCTATACGAAGAAAATAACTCTAGAAATGTTTTAGTAAATCACACATTAGGTGTGTGAGAAATGCCCCAATGTCATGTATGAACAATATGGAAGACTTATTATTGTCTATATAGAAAAAGGCATGTGAGATGAACAACAGATAGTATTTTATAAAGATGGAGAACTTCTTGGAGAATCAAATGATAGTACAAATTTCCCAATGGTCAGAGAATAATGTTCTATAAACTGCAGTGGATATTCCACATCCACAAAATAACAAAAATATTTTCTCTTGGAAAATTTACATAAGAAAACCCAACTAGAAGGTGAGGCTAATCTGCTCTATTTTATATGGTATGGAAATAATGCAAGTACAAAGGATAAGGCACTCTCTATGTATTCATGTGAGACCTGTGGCCTATTAGACTTCTACGGAACATTAGTTCCCTCTATTATGCTCTCTAATTTCTGACTCCCAGTTGTTCTATTATGCTATGGAAAAAAATACAACAACATAGAATAGAACTTGTTATCCTCCTAGCGGCCCGAGATTTATAATAGCCCGATAGCCATCTAGGGTTATGGTTTTGAATTCCTCAACCTTCAATTGTAATAAGATTTTGGATCTTATAGATTCTTCTTAAAATTCCTCATGTGGCTAGCCCCATCTGCATGAGTAATGAGGGATGAGGTGACATCCTCTCGTACCTTGGTGGTCAACACAATAGGTCAAATTGCAGGAGTCATAAATTTTGCATACGAGATCTGATTAAAATATCGTCTCCACCGTTGGTAAGGTATCGGAGTTTATAACACTAGAAATGGTTTGTGCACTAGTGTTGGACACTAGAATGTTGGGTATGTGTTATATTCTTTGCACGACTAGCTATAATGTCTGCTACGTAACGTCAATCGCTCAAGGGCGTTTGAGGGGGGACTCTAGGCCCCCCCTTTGGGGGTTGAAGGGGGGAGATAGCCCCCATGTGTAGGTATTTGGGGGCAGCACCACCGAGAAAATTCATTTTCCTCAGGAAATGTGATGCATTTTTGCCTCATTTTTTGTGTTGCCTCGATTTTCGTGTCCATTGTTGGGTGGTTTTTAGACACATGGTTTTTTCCGATGGTTTTCTATTCACGGTTAAGGAATTAGAGTTGTTGGCTAATCTAGGTCATTGGGTTAGGGTTTTGGATGTCGTTAGATCCTATATTTATATTGTATTGTAAACAATGTATCACAATGAATGAATAAAGAATATGCTAGTTTTCTTAGTTTGGGTTTCCAGGGGAAAAATCTATATGTAATGTGTGTATTTTCCATTGTATATTTTTTGTTATTTTATTGAAAATCTATTTGCAGTAAAATATTGTACATGGTTAAAATCTACATTTAGTATCATAGCTTTGTTGTCTTTAGGGGGATGCCTTTGTGGTCAAGGGTTTGGCTCGAGACTGTGATAAGCCTTGTTACAGTGGGAGATCTTTGGTATTGATTTTTCAGGTGAAAATAAATGGAAAGAAGTTCGAAAATGGAAATTGAGAAGTTTAATGGGAATTTTTTTGAGGTGTGGAAGCTCAAGATTGAATATTTGTTGGTGGATAGAGATCAATGGATCCAGGTACTACACCTACAGGAACTTCAGTAGATGACCGGAAAAATTTGGATTGAAAGGCAAAGAGCACAATATGACTGTCTCTTAGATTCAATATTACTGAATGTGTCAGAGGAATATACAACCAAGGATTTATGGGATAAGTTGGGGAAGTTGTATTGGTCTAATTTGCTAGTAATAAACTATTCTTGAGAAAGAAGTTGTATAACCCAAGGATGAGAGATGGAGACTCAGTGGTATAACATTTGAATGCCTTCAATAATGTGGTAAGTCAGTTAGTATATGTTGAGATTAATATTTCAAATGAAGATAAGTGTATCAGTTTATTGTGCTCTTTACCATTCTCATGGGATAATATGTTTATGGCCATAGGTAGTAATATAACTTCCTTGAAGTTTGATGAAGTGGTCTCATCCTTTTTGTCGAAGGATATGAGATGGAAGAACATGGAAGGACAAAGCACAGATGAATTATTTGCAAGAGGATGCTCCCAGGAAAGAAATAGATCTAAGTCCTCAAGTGGTAGATCTAAGTATAAGGGTAGATCTAAATCTCTCGGAAATTTTGTGAAGGCATGTTGGAGATGTGGAAAATAAGGGTACTACAAGAAGCAATGTAGATCCAAAGTTGAGAAAAGGAAGGGATCTGAAGAATCTCCTTCTATAGAAGAAAAAACCTCCAAGGAAGAAGGAGGGGATGTGTACTTGGATTCTTCAAGCACACATGCAGATCATGAGGCATGGTTGGTTGAATTGGGTGCATCCTTTCATATGACTCCCCATAGGAAGTGGTTCTGTGAATATGAAATGTATGATGGAGGTAATGTTTTCACAGGTGATGACTAGAAAACCAGAATCACAGGTCAAGGAAAAGTCAATTTGAGGCTCATAGATGGAAGGATTAGAAAACCACCTGGTGTTTTCCACATCCTAGGATTGGCCAAGAATTTGATTTATGTAATAAA
This sequence comes from Picea engelmannii, assembly GCA_009831015.1. Taxonomy (NCBI): domain Eukaryota; kingdom Viridiplantae; phylum Streptophyta; class Pinopsida; order Pinales; family Pinaceae; genus Picea; species Picea engelmannii. Next base: position 74,278 of record ML823330.1, on the reverse strand, counting down.
AATGGAAGATGCAGGGGTAAAAACAATATTTGAAAAGGAAACCTACAGGATGGTTTGAGGAGCAATGGTGTTGTTTAAGGGAATTTGGTTTGGAACTTTGTTTAAGTTGCAAGGAAGCATTATTACTGATGGTTGTAATAGTTCCATTGTTCATGATATTGGAGTTGAAGAATAAATAACTCCTACAGTCTCTGGAGAAATCTTTATGTTGTGGCATCAAATATCGGGGCATATCATAGAGAAGGGTCTTCAACTACTACATAGTAAAGGTATGGTTGAAGGTATGTCTAACTTCTCTCTAGATTTTGATTTCTGTGAAAATTGTGTATATGGGAAGCATAATCGGGTAAGATTCCCCTCTGTTGTAATGAGGGAAGAATAAATCTTATAGCTAGTTTACA
>ML823330.1:17841-46349 GCA_009831015.1 Picea engelmannii | reverse complement strand
TAGGAAAATACATGTGTTTAAGAAGTTTCTAAGCAATGTGAATTGATTCAAGACATCTTTGTTCACATGTGAATTATAAGATTATGTATGACCTTTTGATTATCATGAGAAAATAATGAAGCCTCAAGTCACTCTTATCAATGTATGAATTAATGGTTCACTTTTGAGGCTCCATTGGCCCTTAGTGAAGTCATTAATATTACACAAGCTTTCCTATAGAATTGGAGAGAACCTCGAAAATGAGCAAAGATGGAATGGACTATTGAGGACCATGTTGGTTAACCATTTGTTGGTCTTAGATTACCTTATTTACTCTAATTTGAACTTATTGTTATAAGTTGACCTAGGTTCAAACTTGAAAATCTCCCAAAAAAATCCCTCTAAAACTATTGGCCCTCTTGGTAGACCAGAAGGTTGCGCAGTACACGGGGTGCACTGCGCAGTCTCACCTGAGATAGTTCTATGGGTGGATGCAATACTCAGACTCTTGCAGCTTGGGAATGAGTGGGGATATGCAGTTGTGCCTCGTAATCTTCATTTATTTAGTATAATATGGTTATTAATCAGTCGTTCTTACTCATGCATGTGTAATATCAGATCTAACTAGTTCCTTTATTCATTCATCTAGCATTTAATAATTAACAACAATGAATATGCATACATTTAGTCACATAACACAAGTTTACCATAGTTCAACCCCTCCTGGGCTACGTCCATAAATATCTAGCTCTCAATCTCTTTTATTATGTCTCAGCAACAGATCACAGCGCGCATGTTTACAATTTTAGATCTTACAATCTCAACAGGCTCCCCGATCCCTGTGAGGCTGACTAGATCGCACCAAGATCCTCATCCTGTGATCTAAACCTCGGGATTGAGTTGCTTGAATGTCCTCTTTCTCACCAACTTACAAATATAAGACAACTTCTACAAGCTTTACAGCCTTCATCTCTCTCTTCACTCTACAACCGGGAATCCCCTTTTCCTAGACCTCCTAGGTACTATTTATACATATTGTTGGTTCATCATCCATTACAATATTCTGTAAAAACTCTAACCCTAATTCCATTAGTCTCCCTTTCGTGCACACCTCACATGCCTCCCTTGCACATGATTCTTTTCCTTCATGCTCTTATCTCCAAAATGACCTTTTCCCAAAATTGGACCCTCGTCCAACAAGCCCCCATTAGTGACATGTGGCTCATCCCAAGCCACCTAGACTGCACGCGCTTCCTCAATAGATCTTGCTAGAGTGTGGAGCTTGTCTGCAAGTTCCCTTTCTTGTGTTTGAGCCTGCACAACCTTTTCTTTGAGCGCATATAACACTTCCAATATGATCTCCTCCTGGATCATTTTTCTGCACTTTTCATGTGTTTGCACAATGTTCTTCTTTGTCTCCTCTTCCTACATAGTAACCTCTACATATAGCTCTTGGAGATGCTCCATTTGAGCTTATCGGTCCTTCTTTATCATCTCCGCATCTACTAGCTCAGCTTGTAGCTTCTTCATGTCCTGCAATCCTTTGAGGCACTCGATGATCTTCATTGTTTTTTTCCTCTGCTTGAGGTCCTGGATAGTTGTGCTTATCTTCTACTCTTCCTGGTCCCAATGCTAGACCCGTTCTTCTGCTTCTAGCATTTTCCATAACTGTGCCTCCCTCTCAAACAAGTCCACAACTGTGTTGACTTGTCGTTTTATTTCCTCCATCTGTCCTGCAACTTCTTGCTTCCTTTGTTCCTTCACCTCTGGAGGAGTTGTAGGAATGAGTTGTTCCCGAAGAGTTTTGATATCCTTCCTGTATTGATCAATTGTTTTCACAATATGATCGATCTTCTGCGTTGTAGTGGGCTCTGCTATTTTCATGCTATCCGAGATCCTATTATAGGTTGCATCCACTCCCTGTACGAGCCTATCTATACAATCCTTCTTGTCTTTGGTCTTGATCTTGACCTGCTTGAGCACCAATCCCAACTCCTCTTTGCTATATTTTGTTTGTTGCAACTCTACTACTTCTATTCGTGTGCAAGACTGCACCTCCTACATGACACCGACTTGTAATTTGTACAGTGCCTTGGTTGGTATTCACTGCATTACCAACTATATATGTTCCATCTCTTTCATGGGTGTCTAGGCGACGATCTCATCCATGCACGACATGTTGGGTGTAATATGGAAGGTCGTTCTCGCCTGGACTATGGTCTGGATTGTATCATGCTCGCTTAGTGCAGTCTTGGCGTCCATTTTCGATGTTGTGGGGGATCACTATGTTCCCCTGTTCATCCTCTACGCACTTATGATATGCTCTAGGACCTGGTTTATGTCGATCAGATCATCCTGAATGCAACCTCTTTGTTGTTGGGCGTCTTCAAAATCCTCGGCTACAAAGTCTTGGACTCTTTTGGTCATGAGGTTAGTATCATCCTCGATGATTGTATATTCTGGTAGTTGCTTGTGTGGCTTTGCCTTCTTTCACGCACCCCCATTTTGGATGATGGGCCTCTTGGTATGGCCTTGTACCTATGGGGTGGTAGTCGATGAGGTTCCTTATGCTGTCACAGCCCCTTTTTTCTAGTTCTTTTGGTGTTGGGGTAGTATCTTTTTGTCCGGCCTAGGTACCTTTTTTTGACACAGCCCCCTTCTTTTGTTGTGTTGGATTCTAACTTGGCTTTGGCATCTTTGATGCAGATTTGTCCCCGGCAAGTATCTGATCTTTCCCTACATCGGTCTACATTCCTATAGGCATCTCTTAAGTGAGCACTGGAATTCTCTAATCATCTTTCCAATCCCTGATTACCATCTCTACGTCTTCTTCTTTGACGCGGTATCTAAGATGCAACCATTCCTTATTAGGATCCCTTCTCGCTTGGATCCATACTGTGTTCCTAGTTTCTTTAAAATTGGTTATGTCTCGATATTGCACAACCACTTCTGGAGTAATTATGCAACTGTTATCAATGCTCTCTTGGAGCTCATTATAGTATTGCATGAATGTTCTTTCATTGGTACTTTTTATTTTGGCATCTGACATGCTCCCCAACGATGTATACTGCATTGCATGAAAACGACTAGTCCGCTCAAAAAATTAGGTTTACTGTGGCTCCCTCCATCCGATCAAGGCGATCAGGATTAGTAGCCAAGAGTAGTGAAATTTTGTGTTGAGATCATGCACGTCTCTATAGTCGTCAATGAACAAGTTTAGCAAGTATGGGGCCCAGCTGAGCATAGTTCCCTCTATGCACTGTGCTGCAGTCGCAACTACCCCGGTAGGGACTTCCTCCTTGCGACACTTTCGAAGTAGTTTACAAGCCATCAGTTTGGTGGCCAACCTTGTTCCTAGGTCACTGATGTGTTTGATAATGATTTTGCATGAACCTCTCTCTATGCCATAGGTATTTTTTATCTACTCCACCAATGCCTTATACTTTTTCTTGTCGTTGAGATACTGCATTGGACTATTCCCCTCAAGATGGTAGACCAATGATATAAGAAATGAGATCCATGTTTATAGAGATGGGATCTTCCAACCACAGGTAGCCGTCATGGGTGTCTACCATCAATTTCTTGACACAGTTGTTTATGTCCCGACCCCTTCCAAAATGCGGAATATTCAACAGGTTGAGAATTTTGGCGTTGGCCAATACGGTTGCCCACTACTTTGGTTGTAATATTGGATCCCCGAAGGGCCCTGTTCCTATATTGTCCAGGTAAACCTGCCTTGCAAAATCTAGGAACTTTTCTACGTCAACCACATTGTGGTCCGAGAAGCACAGTCTTTCCATGCACCCTAGAAGGTTAGGCATGGCCTCACCCCTTCAAGAATGTGCAGTAGGACTATGGTTGTTACATCATGTCTGTATGGTGACCTTGCCATGGGTTTTTTTTCCTTTCATTGTGGTGGCTAGATTAAGGTTCCAACCTCCATGGTTCCCTCATCGGCATAATATTTTGACTTCCCAGTCACATCTTCTACTAGCCCCTCCTTATGTTGCTCAGGCTCTTTTGTCTATGACTGTCCTGGCGCGACCACTTCTATATGTTTTGGGGTTGTCCCATTTACCGTATGGGCCCCTTCAGCATGTTCAAGGTGTGAAGTATTACCTGCGTCCTCGATCTACTGGCCTTGTCCATTTTCCTCTCTGTCTATGTCCATGCCAATCAATGTTGTTGGTTGGGCTTCCTCCACCACGGGTGTGGGGCTCGTTGGTTCCATGTGAGGTGAGGGAATGTCATCCAAGTTGAAGAATTACGTACCTTTGTGGATTCATGTTCCATTCCATGGAGAAGCTGTGGTGCTCTATGATAGCTTCGTGTTTTCCTGTAGGCCTGGCTCGATGCACCGAACTTGGGTAGTGCCATGGTGGTTAACGTTGATTTTTGCCGAGATAGTTTTCTTTGTATCTCTTGTTGAATCGCTCTCCGCTATGTATGCTCTATCTCTCTTTGATTTAACAACTTCAAAATAAGCATTATGTTGCATGCGTTCCTTCCTTATATAGAAAGTGTCATGAATATTCTCGAAGAAGCTACCCGAGTTGTGGTTTAAATGAAATGGTGCCTCCCGCGTTCATAACATTCAATTTTCTCAACGCCGCCAGTTAGCACGATTCATGTGAAGTCTCTTCGACATTTCTTGTCATTGAATTTAATTGAATCCTCCATTTGGAATGATTAATTCAAAGTCACTTCGAAATTACTTGACATTCAATTTGATAGACACAGGCAGTTGGCGCCTTTTTGCCGTAACCACCATTTTTCCAATTTCCTCCTTTTTCTGACCATTGGTCCTTCTTCCAACACAGTGGGATGTTTTAGTGTGCAAAAAATTTATGTTATCTCATCATTCCTTGGTGCACAGTGTGTCAGTCATGTGTTGCACGTGGAATTTTCTCTTTTTGTCGGGCTAACTCCCTGTTCGCACGAACTTTGCTCTTATTTTTTTTTCTCTTTGCGCGGTAACTTCCTAAGTGCTAGGAGGTTGACTGTCCCTGTAGAGTTTCAGTCAACTCCCATTGATCATTCCTCTGATTTCTATGCCTCTTAAATCCTTCAACTGTATATCTCCTCCATCTGTGACAATTTTCACTTCATATGGTCCCAACCAGTGTATTCTGAATTTTCCTGGGTGCTGAAGAAATTTACTATCATACATCAAGACTAGGTCTCCTTCCTTGAAACTCTTCCTTTTAATATGTTTTTTATGCCAATATTTATCCCTTACTTTCTGTACCTCTTGGTGAAATCATACTAGGATTCTATCTTCTTCCATATCCAATAGCTAACTTAGTCATTCTTTGATTGTGCCTAGTTCTGTCATGTTGGTGATTGATGCTACACACAAGCTAGGTACCAAAAACTCTAATGGCACCATTGCTTCTTGTCCATATACTAGCCTGAATGGTGTATGTCCTGTCAACTTCTTTCATGTGGTCCTATATGCCCATAGTACTGCTGGTATCTTCAAGTCCCAATCATCCCTGTTGACGTTGTAGATCTTTGTCCATGCATTCTCTAGGATCTTATTAAAGGCTTCTGATGTTCCATTAGCTTGAGGGTGATATGGTGTACTCTTTTGATTATAGACTTCAAAATCCTTGTTGATAGCCCTAATAGTGTTGTTAATGAAGTGAGTGCATTGGTCACTCATTAGAATCCTTGGGCATCCAAATCTAGAGATAACTTTCTCAAACAAGAAGTGTTTTGTTGTTTTTGTGCTGCAATATTTTACTAGTCTTGCTTCTTCCCATCTTGTTAGATACTCTGTCATAGTAATTATGTACCTTTCTCCTGACCTCTTTGTTGGTGGGTTAATTGGTCCCACAAAGTCTATTTCCCATTTTTCAAATACTTGCAAGGTTACTTGCGGTCTTAGGGGAATCTCATCTCGTCTATTAGGTTTACCAACCATCTAACATGAATCACATCTCTATCAGTATTCATTTTCATATATGTGAGTGGTCGACCACCATAGTCCTTCGTGCAATACCTTCTATGCGATATATTTTCCTGCATAATGTCCTCCTATTCCCTCATGGGCCTCTACTAAAATCCTAGGTCTTTCATGTTCTGGTACACATATTCTCAAGATGCTATCTACACCCATCTTATATAAGTGTCCTACAATCAATTGATAGTATGCATATCGGACTACCATGTTTTCCTTCTGCACAATGTTGAATTCTTGTAGCCCAATCCTTGTACTCAAGTATTGAATGATGTCAACAAAATATTCATCAACTACTTGGACTGAATATAAGTGTGCATTAGGGAATTTTTCCTCTAAGTTCATAGGTTCCTCTCCATTAGTGATCCTTGATAGGTGATTAGTTCCTTCATTAAACTTCTTTGGTTTGAATATTACTTCCAAGTCAAATTCCTAGAACAACAATAACCATCTACAAATCCTTCCCCCTAACACTGGCTTATTGACTAGGTATTTGAGGGATGAATGATCTGTAAACATATTGAAATTATTTCCCAATAAGTAATGTTTAAACTTATGGATTGCATAAACCATAGCTAGGGATTTTCTTTCCGTGGTATTGTAATTTTGCTCTAACTCTAACCGTTTTCTGCTAGCAAATGCTATAGGATGGTCCAATTCCCATGTTCATGGTTGCGTTATAATATCTCCAAGTGTTATAGTTGATGCATCTACTTGCACATGCAATGTATTTTCCCAATCTGGGAATACTAGTATTGGTGTTGTTACCATATTCTCTATTAGAGTGTCCAATCCTCTCTAGCAGTCCTCATTCCACTGAAACTTGCTATCTTCCCTTAATAGTTTCTCCATTGGCGCAGTGATATGTGCATACCCTTTTATGAATTTTGTGTAGTATCATGTGTGTCCCAATGTTTCTCTCAACTGACGTATGGATTTTGGTGGTGGTAGATTCACAATCACTGCAATCTTGGCAGGATCTACTAGCAAGCCTTGTTTGCATACTATATGGACCAATAATATACCAAAAGGTGTTCCAAAGATGCACTTCTTGATATTTATCGATATTTTGCATTGCATGTATCTTTCTAACATAGTCCTTAACACCTCTACATGGTCCTTCAACAGACTATGTATTGTCCAATCATCCAGGTATACTTCTAAAAAACGATGGATGAATTCTTTAAAAGCAGCTCTAATTACTCTTGAGAATATAGTAGGTGAATTATTCATCCCAAAAGGCATAACTGTGTACTGGTAAGATCCCCATTCTATGGAAAAAGTGGTCTTGTAACGATCTTCTGGGGCTATCTTGATTTGATGGTAACCTGAGAATCCATCCTTGAATGAGTATGCTTCCTAGCCTCCTACATTCTCTAATACCTAATCTATGAAAGGGGTAGGGAAAGGGTCATGAAGGCAAGAATCATTCATATTCCTCAGGTCAACACATATCCTTATCCATTCGTGCTTCTTCTCCTGAACTACCATAGGGCTTACCCATTCAAACTCCTCCACTGATTCTATGATTCTAGCCTCCAACATCCTACCAATTTCTTCTTTTACTTTTTGTTTGTATATTGGGTTCAGTTTATATGGTCGTTGTCTGACTGATCTAGCCTCATATATGAGAGGTATTTTAATCTCTCCTAACTCTCATGTTATGACTTTCATTTTTGTAAAGGTTTTTGGGAACATATCACTGTACTCACGCAATAACGTTGTTATGCTTTCTACTATTTTCTCATCCCTGTAGTCTCCAATGTTTTCCATTTTGAGATTCCCAGTTGTCCCAATATTAAATTTCTTCACCTTGATTGGTGCATCAAACACTTATGATTCTAAAGGTGGGCCTCCCACCTCTCTTTCACCTTCATCTTCTGTAATATGAATGTCGTGTGGGTCTTCTTCATCTGGTTCTTCTTTCTGCACATGGTAGCATGACAGTAATTCTTTCACTATCTGTTTGTTTTGTTGTTGATATTTTGTGATGATTTCCACTTTTGTTTCCTTAATGAATATCACCCCTCTAATTTTTTTGAGTGTTGAGTCTATGTTGGGGTTCTCATGTTCAAATGAGAAAGTGACTATAAAGTTATGTTGTATCATTGTCCATTCTGTAGTTCCTCTACATAGTTCTTGGTCTACATACCATTTTGTTGGGATTCCTTCTAGTGTATGAATAAAGTAATGAGGCCATTCCTTTGGTGGTGTCATCGTCCATAATGTTTTTCACTTCTTCAATTGTTCCAAATTTGACCCTTTTCCATCATATCTCTACATCATTCTTCTCTTCTGCTCTTCGTTGAACCTAATGTGTTGTAATCTTTTGCATTGGCACTAGTATTTCACAGTCTCTTTGTGCGCACCCCACCATCTTGTAGGTGTTTCCTTGAGTGTTATGTCAAGAGATAAGAGCCTCTGATTTGGTAACACTTCATCTTCATATCTTATTAGGAATTCTTCTAAGTTATTCACCCCATGAAACCTAGGAGGTTCTCTTATCTTTGCACCTACCCATCGTACTATGTGGTATATTCTTGTGCATATTCTTGTGGAGACTTCATGTAATCTCTACTGCCAATTTTCCAACCCTGTATCTAATTCTAACATGCATGAAATGATACTTCTCCAACTAAGTACCCCATATGCAGTTGGATTCACATAGTGTTCTTCTCTCGCGATGGTTTTGTACAACTGGTTAATTTCCTCCAGGTCTAAGCAAGTGGGTTCTACAAACCTCTCTCCTTCTGATGGATCTAATGGTGCAATAACTTTCTATTCTCCTGACTCAAATTTAATCTTCCTCGTCTTCAAATTGAGTATGGCCTGATTTTTGAATGCCCAATCTAGTCCAAGCAATGCTAGGTAAGGTGTTGTGCCATCTACTATTTCTATTACCTCGAAGTCTACCTTGGTGCGCACTCCATCTAGATCTAATGCCACACCCTTTAGCCTTCTAATTGGTAGAACTCTGTGTTGATTTGCTAGTTTCAACTGAATAGGTGAATATCCTAATGTGGGCTCTCCCATACATTTCCATGTATTCTTGGGTAACACAGTCACCTCAGAGCCTAAATCCAGTATGATGTCCCCCATATTGGAATCTCCAATGTTATCATTTAATCTAAATTCCCTACTTGTCATTCTTCTTGTATGCAAGTGATTCACTGTTTTTTGTTCTAATTTCCCCTCTACCTTTGAGTTACATATTTCTAGCGTATTTTGCAAATTTTTAACAGATGATTGGTCGTTTAATATCTTAACACAGGATTGCGGAAAATCCTTTATGGTACTTACTTGTCTTAGGGGTTGTGCTTCATTAGTATGATATAGTAATGAAGGCATCTCATACATTGGTCCATCCTAAGTATGTTGCAAAGTTGATGTATATGCAATGTTTGGCTTCAATAATTCTTGTATGGCTTGCTTGAATATCTATTTTTCGTTCTGCGCATCAAACTTCTTATGTGGTTCAGCATTCTTCTTCACCCATTGGTGTTGTGCTGGATCCTGTCTTACTGAATCATTTCTGTCTTAGTTCCTCCATGCATAACTATGTTGATATTTCTTCCATCATCAATTTCTTCTATAGAAATCCACTGAACATTCTGATTGTTCTCATTTCTCTTTTCCTGGATCTTCCCCAATAGTGTCGAACAATCTTTTGTATCATAATATGATGCACGGAAATACATACATGTCACAGGTGGAAGTGGACATTCCCTTGCATAGTGTCCTGGTTGTCGACAATTGTTACATACCACTGGTCCTATGCCTCTTCCAAAGCCTCTTCTTGCTCATCCTCCACCTCTGTAGCCAACTCGATCTCCTCTTAGTGCATTGTACTGGGGTGCCTAGTTATACCGCACGAGATTATATTGTGGTTACATGATATTGTATTGTGGTTGCGCAATGTTGTATTTTTGTGGTGCAACGTTAAATGGGGTTGGTACTTGGTTGAACTGTGGTGTATCTTTCCCTGTCATCATCTCTTCCTACACCCTATGGGTATCTGATGTTCATTCCCTCATTAGCTCCATTGTCCAACAATCTTTGTCATCATGGCCTATTGATTTGAAAAAGTTGAAATATCAACTCTTAGGCACTGTTTGGTATTTCTGGATCATTGGAAAATGATATGGATCATTCCCCTATTTCTTACATTCCTCACACTATAGTACTCATGATGGAAAAGGGTTTGGAAGTCATGTTTCCATATATTGCCTGAATGTTGGACATTTGTTCTTGTGGTGTTCTTCTATCCTACATGTGGTACACCAAATAACTTCTCTTTTGTCCTTACCCCAATTTTAGTTTAGTTGAAATGTTAAGTTCTTCATATCCTCCTTAATCTCCTCTATGGATGGATCTGTCTTCTGATATTGGTTTTCTTCCAGTTGTAGAGCTGCCTGTAGAGCCTCTTCCTGAGTTTGAAACTTCTACTGTCTCAAAGGGTACTTCAAACAAATGCCTATGTTTCATGTTTGATCCTCTGAGCTAGGTTTCTATAATTCATTTATCAATAGCTTATTGATATCCAAAATCATTTTGGTTGTCCCTGGTGGATTGTTTTTACTAAGCTCATGTACCAATTCAATGCCCAGTCTCTTAGTGTGATCGCTTACTGCGCAATTTTAGTGTCTTCATCCATGAAATGTTTTGCTTCCCAGATATTTTCACAAATGAACAAGTGCTTCTTAGGGTCCTTTGATGCCTCTCCCTTGAATTCTGGTAATATGATGGTGGGATCGTGTCCTGCCATAGTGAATGTTGAACTACTACCTCCTCGCAGTGTAGATACTTAGCTACTACTTCCTGAACTGGCTCCTCTAGTTGATGCTCCTTGACTAGATGTACTTCCTGTTGTCTTCCTTCCGAAACCCAATTGTCTAAATGGTGGTGTTCTTATTGGTATATTAGTCGCACATGGGTTTATGGGTTCCTCACTGACACTGATATGGATAGGAGTGATACCGTATGTTCCTATTATTGGACCTCTTGTCTTCCTTTCGTATGTCATGTGCAGGATTTATTCAATCTACTCCATAGCCCAAATATCCTCTACCTCTTATTCATCGCTTGCCAAGCCTTCCCTCGCGGCTACAACTCTCTTCTTATTGTTCATATTATATTGGTAGGGTACTCCACTGCGCGTTCTTCCAGTTATTTCCATGATCTTCTTGATCTTGTCTTCCTGCATCATGATTAGGTCCAAGGCCTCCTCCTTCTTTACTCTATCCATTTCTTCCTCCATTTTATTGGTCTCTTGTCAGTGCTTCCCCCATTCCCCCATGCACGCAAGGAAGTTTAGTTGTGTGAATCCAATGTCATTACACCCTTGTTATATAGAAATATCTTAATGTAAGCATACAATGATGATATACCTACCTCAAGGTCCCTTCAAGAAATATTTCTCTACTGCATTGTAATACTTCGCAATATCTACTACAAATTCTATGATAAATCCTGCAACAATGGTGTATAACGAAAAATCTACTGGACGGGTAAATTTATTATCCACTCTAGCTATCTGGTCTGATTTGTAGCATGGTTTTCCTTCAACCTCAATATCCACTCCTGCAATACATGCGGGAAATCACAGAAAAATACTTCATGCAAGTCCTTGAATATGTACTTGTCCAGGTATTTGCGCGGTGTTAGCTTTGGGTTTCTATTATCTTTTTTCACAAACTACAACTCCTTTGTCTTCAACCAGCTCTTGATCTCTTCCTTCGTTGGATTCCACAGTCTCAACATCCTCTTTTATATTCTCATGTTTGTATCCCCAACTCTGGCATTCTTTTTACGCTTCTTCAGTAGATCTTAATCACTCAATACCATTCTGTTCCAAATGGAAACATAACCATTTGTTGGTCTTATACTACCTTATTTACTCTGATCTCACCTTCTTGTTATAATTTTACCTAGGTTCAGACTTGGCAAGCTCCCAACAAAATCCCTCTAAAACTATCAGCCCTCCTCATAGACCAGAAGGCAGTGCAGTACATGAGGTGCATTATGAAATCTCACCCGAGATAGTTCTATGGGTGGCTGCGATACTCAGACGCTTGCAACCTGGAAATGAGTGGGGATTTGCGGTTGTGCCTCATAATATTCATTTATTTAGTCTAGCATGGTCAATAATCAATCATTCTCACTCATGCATGTGGAATATCATATCTAACTAGTTCCTTTATTCATTCATCTAGCATTTAATCATTAACGATAATGAATATGCATACATTCAGTCACATAAAAAAAATTTACCATGGTTCACCCCCTCCTGGGCTACATCCACAAAGATTTGTCTCTCAAACTCCTTTATTATGTCTCAACAATATATCATGTTGTGTGCATTTATAGTTTTGGATCTTACAATCTCAACAAGCTCCCCGATCTCTGTGAGGTTGACTAGATCACACCAGGCTCCTCAGCCTATGATCTAACCATTGGGATCGAGTTGCTTGACTCTCCTCTCGCTCACCGTCTTACAAATATAAGACAACTTCTACAAGCTTTAAAACCTTCATCTCTCTCTTCACTCTACATCCAGGCAACCCCCTTTCCTAGACCTCCTAGGTACTATTTATACATATTGTTGTCTCATCATCCATTACCATATTCTACAAAAAACCTAACCTTAATGCCATTAGGTATCCCTTGCATGCACACCTTGCGTGCCTCCCTCACACATGCTACTTTTCCTTCATGCTCTTACCTACAAAAATTACCTTTTCCCAAAACTAGACCCTCGTCCAATAGACCAAAACACATCACAAGGAGTTGTATAGTAGGTAGAGAAACATGAAGCATTGTATTGCTATTGCAACAACACAAGTACTCTATAATAGTTCATTAAAATGTTTATCATTCTAGAATATTGTTAGGCCCTTCATTTTTGGATAAGGAGTCGTGCAAGAAGGACTACAATCCCAATTTTGGCCTAGTACGAATTATGCAAGCTTCAGAAGAAGCTGGACAAAAGAGCAAGGAGAAGCAATAGAAATCAGTTGTGAAAAGGATAGTGCAACGCCAAAAAAGAAAAATCGATTGCAACAGAACAAGAAAGCATGCAAGCCAAAGCCAGAATACATGACCTAGATTATATATATGGATGAATATATTTGTAAAGGGTTGGGTTAGGTCGGGTTGGTTGTTGTTGATTTTGATTTGTTGGTTGATATCGCAAATGTAAGATTCTGATCATAGTTATTTTATATTGTTGAAAAGTCAGGGTTTTGAGTCTGTAATGTAATCTGTACACCAATTTGGGAGTTAGAGCTCTGCGACATGAGTCCAGAGTAGAGAGTCTGTAATAGAGTGCTACTATGTATCTTTGAGTTTGTACTGGAGAAAGATATGAAGTTAATATATGAAGGAGGATCCAAAATTTCAAAATATGTTCTATCTTTCTGTGTTTATCCTTATGCATTGTATCCTTACAATAGTTATTTATGGTTCATGAGTTCCACATGATGTTTCTATGTTTGAATTCATGTCCACAACATAAGTAGTTCGAGTTCCTGCACATATGATTTCAGATCTATTATGTAGTTAGATGTCTTGCACAAGATTGGGATGAATATTGAAGGTTCTGTGAATCCTCCAAAGTATTTTCCTTTCCCTTCCCTATTCATTTGTCTCAGCAACGCTTCGAGTGAGAATTATTCTCTTCGGAGGAGATGAAAATAATACCATTTCTGTAGACTACTCGATACCTTTTGTTGGTAACCTGAGAAGGACCCTGGTCTGATCAAACTTGTACCAACAAAACGGTTCTATTGTCGGGACCTGCGTTAACAGGGAACCTGTAGGGAGGATGCTTCTGTGGATTCACGGATCTAATATTGACCAATGGTGGGAAAGAAACTATGACACCTTCATATGGAAAGAAGCAGAGTTGAGGGTAAAATCTATAGAAGATACTCGTGAGGCAGTATTTTACTCAGAAAGATCAAGCGACCAGTACGAGATATTCTTGGTTAAGTTCCCAGAAGAAATTTTCCACTGGATAAATAGGCTCCAAGAAGCTCCAGAGTTCCAAGAATGAGTCAAAAGGACATGTACTTGGGACACACAAAATATTGCAACACTTCATCGGCCAGATCGTCCAATCACACGAGCGAATTATTTATGGGTCAATACCACATTAGAAGGATACATTATTGAGTTTGCAGCTGAGAATCACCAATATTTTTCATGCGTAGAGGTGGATTTCAAGAAGGATGCAAGGGGAACATTGCTAAGAGAATTCCCCATGTGGATTAAAGTTTTCTTGATGGAAGAGGGGATGTTTACTATGTCCCCGACTAAGATGGAAGCGTAAACACCCTCGCTTGGGATAGGGCAAGTTTGGGGTAGAGTCACGGCCTGAGAAAGAGGAAGGGTTCTTTGAAAAATGGGGTGGGGGGGGACAACAAGAAATGGACTCAAGAGACGAGTGAGCCTTGAAAAGAGCTGCCATAGTTGAGAAGTGGTGGCATGGAAAGATCAAGAAAGTAGCAAGACAATCTAAGAAGTTGTGGAAAGAAGTTGGACTAGAAGAAGTAGAGGAAAGATAGATGGAAGAGTTGTAGAAGATGAGAAGACAAGAAAGACTGGATAGTCAAAGATTAAGTGAGAGAGAAGAACAGAGAGAAATAATTCCCCAGGAGGGTGGACAAGAAGGAGAAGGTGTAGACGTGAGAGAGGAGGAAGCTGACATGAATCTTGAATAAGAAAGAGAAGATTCATCTCCGATGACAGAAAATATCGGGAATCTGGCTGAAGAGACTACTCTAGAGGAAGAAAAACAGACCCCCCAGATCAAATAAAACTGCCTCGAAGCCATTGGGGCTAGCCCCGAATCACCCATACCCCATGTGTCTTATATACAAGTAGGAATTTCAATATTACCTTCTCATGCTAGCTATGTTCTAATACAATTATCTAGTCAGCCATAGCCAGGAAGTGTGAGTACAAAGAGGATATTGGGATCCCATGGTAGATCGCAAGCAGGACTGTTAGGTTTCATTTTGATAAGAGCACCAATATCAACAATGTTTGGTCATGCGGGAGGTTCGATTGCTTGATACCCATAATTCTGGGGTAAGGGAGATGAAGATGTTGAGCAGCATTGGTTCTTCTGTGAGGAAATTTGGAGATCAAAAGGGAGTACAGATGAGAATAATTTGCTTGAATTCTAGACTAACTTGAGGGGTCTCACTTCGAAGTGGTACATGAATATTATTGATCCAGGAGTGTCAGGAATGCAAGGACAAGCATTCACACTTATCCAGGTACAAACAAGGTTCATAGAAGAGTTTAAACTACCTCAGTCAGAACAACAGGCTTTGTC
This sequence comes from Picea engelmannii, assembly GCA_009831015.1. NCBI lineage: Eukaryota > Viridiplantae > Streptophyta > Pinopsida > Pinales > Pinaceae > Picea > Picea engelmannii. Next base: position 31,068 of record ML823330.1, on the reverse strand, counting down.
TGAGTTGCACGTGATTCAGCAAAAGGAAGGTGAATCAGCCTGGGAATACAACCATAAGTTTAAATATGCTATAGGGAGGTTATCACATCCAATCCATGAGGAACATCAAAGAGAATGGTACATTCAGGGATTTCTACCTCTGACTTGGATTTCACTAATGCAACAACGAATAGCCACATTGACAGATGCCTTAGAACAATCGATGAAGATTGAATCCATGGAGGGATACCCTGGGAGCCTGAGAGTGACCATACCCCCAAAAGATGTGAATTTGGTACAACTACAAGGGAAAATATCATCTCTTACAAAAAATATTCAAGAACTAATGATACCTAGACTAGGACGATTGTAGGTTTGGTGCACCGGATGTTATACAGAAGGAAATCTGGTGAACGAATGTCCACAAATGAGGGGAATGGGACCTCCTTAGAATCTGTTGGGACCCTCACCAAGACCCACATGAGGAGTTGAGAAGGTGTCTATGAACTTACCATTCCATAACCCCACCCCATATCATGCTTTTCCAAGGAGCCAAGCAACACCAAAATTTGAGTATTGCGAGATCTATCGAATCCATGGGCATGGGATGAGACAGTGCCCCATTATGCATAAATAGTCAACAGTACCAAATACAGTAAATTTTGAGTTATGTGCATCTACCACCCATACTACCAATCAATGTAGAGCGTTGGATGCACTTGTAGACAGGTTGGATAGAAAAACATTCAAGGTGAATGAAAACCCTCAGGGACTAGGAAGAGGTCAAGGAGGTGGAGCTAGAGGAGACTTCAGAGGAGGAAGAACCAGGGGAAGAGGGCCACGAATATGTTATAACTATGATGAGAAAGGCCACATGGTTAGGGAATGTCCTCATCCGAGGAAGCCATGGTTTTCCACTGCAGAACCAATGGGCACGCAACTCAAGACTGCCTAGAACTAATTACAAAATGGGAAGATTAGGTACGTCAATGAGGAATTAACCTCATCAATTTAGAAATAAAGAGAGTTAGTAAAGGAAAATTACCCAACCTCAATATCGTTACTCGAGGAGGAGAAAAGATAGGAGCTAATGTTGATAATCAACCTGAGATCCATAAAGAAGAACCTAAATAAGACAGGTATGACCCTCTAAAACAAAAGTTGTTCTTTAAAAATTCCATAGAAGTATTTTAGAATATCCCTAGCCCCGAGTTACAAGAGAAAACCCCACGGCCTATTCTTTACCCTAAGATTGCAAAAGTCCTTGCTTCACCCCCTGTGCCCAAAAACCCTACAATCACACCGAGACAACCTGAGCAACCTCAAAATGTAGTCAACCTTTGGTTTCAATTATTCTCTGACATTCTCAGGAATGACCAATTAACAAAGAAGTTGTCCAATGCACTATAACTAGTTTTAGGCAATGAAGAACCCATAGAAGCATGAATAAGGACTAATATTCCTGAAAAGAATGCTCAGAGGGTACAGAGAAAGAAAGTATGAACTGGAAAATAATTCAAACTAGTAGCCTAGTTAGACAAATTTGAGATTAATGATGTCATGTTGGATCTGGGATCTGATGTGAACATTCTGCTTAAAAAGACTTGGTAAGCCTTAGGAAAACCTCTGTTGACATATTCCCCAATCCAGTTAAGGATGGCCAACCAATATTTTATTTTCCCCATAGGAAGACTGAAGAATGTGGAAATAGATGTTGCGGGAGTGAAGATAGTAGATGAATTTGAAGTTATTGAGATCATAGGGGATGAGGACCCTTAACCTACACTACTTGGGATTGATTGGGCCTATGACAACTATGAAGTTATTGACCTAAATAAATACACCATGACATTTGAGGTAGATGGAATCAAGGTAGTTCAACTCTTGGATCCATATGTAGGTCCCATATATACAGAGCCAACAGAAAATAATATGGAGGGAGAAGACTTGGATCAGTTGTGCAATGTAACAGCTGGAATAAGAGACAATTATATAAATCCTACTTCTGATGGATCGGTAAGTTGGAGGAGTATACATTCAGTAGACGAAGATTCAAAATTGGATTTTGACAGTTGGCAGTAAGGCTCATACAAAAGATTCTCAAGGATATGCGCAACTATCAGAGCAACTAGATGGGTTGGGACCGAGGTCAGAGAACACCCAATATATGATGGTACCTCGGGACTTGACAGTTTTCTTCTTAGCATGGAAGAAAATGCAGTAGAGGATCAAAGGATCTTAGTACTAGATGTATCCCTCGAGGACACCCTTGCCAAATGGTGGGCCAATCATAAATCCTTATTCAGAAATTGGGACGATGTGAAGCATGCTATCAAGTATAGGTTTTATAATAAGGAGTAGATAGAATCATGGATGCAGACGGATTTCCAAGTTGTGCAACTTTTCAATGGATAATTTGATCCTAGAGCACATATTGAACAGTGTGTGACACATTGGCAAGTTGCGAAAATACCCTCTCACTTATGGGTTCAGGTATTTCCCCATTCACTGGGTCCAATCCCAAAATATTGGTTCATACATGAAGAAACCAGAAGACAGACCAGTGATCGACAGACGCTGGCAGATCATTTTTGCAAGGACTTATCATTTACAAGTACCCTGAGATTGAAGTAGTCCTACAAAATATTAGAGAATTTATTTTTAAAGACAACAGTAATCAAAACTCAAACCTAGTAGTATGTGGAAAACATAGTTGAGAACTTCAGACTAATCTCCACATACCCTCAAACAAGAAGCCTATAGAATGATATAATATTAGTAGGGATTCAGAAGGCCCAAATGATTTAGAGGAATTAAGAAACCTAGCCATTAAAGAGACATAAGGGAACAAAGAAATCCAGAACACCATACCCAGTCTGACTGATAGTTCCTATAATCACCCATTAAAGTTGCACAAAGTCAATATAGGGACCATAGAGAAACCTAAGATAGCTATCGTGGGATATTACTGGAATGAGAAAACTAGTCAAGAAATACTGAGTTTGTTGCGGGAATATAAGGATTTGTTCCCAAAGACCTTTTCAGAGTTAAAGGGAATCAAAGAAGTTATGGGAGAAATGAAAATTGAAGTAAAACTTGGATCAAAGCCTGTGAGGCATAGACCATACCACCTTAACCCTAGAGTAAAAGAGAAGGTTAAGAAGGAGATAGACAAGATGTTGGAAGCAAGACTTATTTTTGCAGTGGAAGAATCAGAATGAGTCAGCCCAATAGTCATCCAAAGTAATAAAGGTATAGAGGATATCACGGTCTGTGTAGACTATAGAAGCCTTAACTTAGCCTGTGTAAATGACACTTTCACAACACCTTTTACTGATGAAGTGTTAGAACAGGTTGCAGGGAAAGAAGCATGCTCATTCACAGATGGATTTTTAGTCTACCACCAAGTAAGGATTGTCAAAGAGGACACAACGAAGACCACATTCATAATAGAATGGGGGTCCTTTGCATACAATGTGATGCCATTTGGCTTAAAGAACACCCCTGCAGTTTTCTCCAGGATTGTAATAGAAGCTTTTATAGAGTTCATTCACAAGTTTATAGAAGTCTATATGGATGATTGGATGATATACATTTTGCTCAAGGAACATGTAGCATTGTTACGTATGATTCTTGACAAATGCAAAGAATTACAGATATCGTTGAATCTCAGAAAGTATATCTTTTGCGTACCACATGGAAATTTTTTGGGTCACATATATGTTGAGAGGGAGTACTAGTAGACCCAACCAAAGTTGCGGTTATTGTGAATATGCTTCCACCTATGAGTGCTAAGAACTTGTGCTCCACTTTGGAACACACAGGGTACTATCGCAAGTTCATAAGAAGATATGCAAACATTACTGCACCTCTGGAAAATCTATTGAAAAAGGTCGAAATGTTCCAATGGACTCCATAACGTGATAAAGCGTTCGAGACCCTAAAGGAGAATCTTAGTACAACACCAATTCTGATATTCCCAAACTGGGAAAATGAATTTCACGTCCATGTAGATTCTTCAAGTATTGCCTTAGGATCTATCTTAACGCAACCTGGAGATGGAGCCATAGATCATCCTATCTATTTTGCGAGAAGGAAGTTGTCATAGGTTGAGCACAACTACACAACAACAGAAATGGAGGGTTTAGCCATGATTTATGCCTTTCATAAATTTAGACATTATTTGTTAGGTTATCATTTTACATTCTTTACTGATCATTCTGCATTGAAATATCTAGTTAATAAACCTGTGTTGGAAAGGAGAATTTGTATATGGTTGCTACTATTTCAGGAATTCTCTTTTGAAGTAATTATTAAGACTGGAAGATGAAACGTAGGACCTGATCACATGTCTAGACTAGAGTCAGGGGAAAGTGGTGGAGCAGTTGACAATCATCTCCCAGATGTAGATTTGTTCTGAGTTGAGGCCATACTAGAGTACCTAGAGGACATAGTAGTATTTTTAAGTACATGGGTCTGCCCAGAAACATATTTTGTAACCCAGAAACGCCATACGATTGTTAGAGAAATGGATTACCAGTCGATCGTAGAAAAATTGTATAAATTGGGATTGGATAGTATCCTCAGAAGATGTGTCTTGAATCATGAAAGGTAGGATATAATATGGGAGTGCCACAACGAAGTTGTGGGAGGTCACATAGGAAGAAAGACCACTGAGAAGAAATTTCTCCAAGCTAGACTTTGGTGGGAAACACTCTTCAAGGATGCAAAGGTATATGCTAGATCATGTGATGTTTGTCAAAGAGTGGGTAAGCCATCACGATAAGATGAATTACCACTTCAACCAGTTCAATCTCTACGGGCATTTGAGAAGTGGTCATTTGACTTCATTGGATCGATCAACCCCACAATTAAGCATTCAAAGGATAGATACATTATTACGACAACTGACTACCTTATGTGTTGGGATGAGGCAACATTTTTTCAGAACTACTCGATCGATACGGCTGCTAGGTTCATTTTTGAGAATATTATCACTCGGTTTGAATGTCCTAGGAGCCTAACTAGTGGTCAAGGAGCTCATTTTATTAGTATAACTATAGCAAAGCTTACAACAGAGTTCCTGATCCAACATTACAAAAGTAGCCCCTACCACCCGCAAGCCAATGGAACAGTAGAAGCATTCAACAAGATTATGGAGAGAGAGTTAACAAAGGTATGTTGCACAAATCAAGAAGATTGGGATGACAAAGTTCCAGGAGTACTATGGGCTTATAGGAAAACCACAAAGAAACTCCACAGGTACACGCCATTCCAGCTAGTTTATGGGAAGGAGGTTGTAGTGCTCGTAGAATTCATCACTCCGAGTCTGTACATTGCATATATCACCCATATGTTAGAGGAAGAGTCAGTTTCACAGAGACTCATGGAGTTACAAGAACTCGAAGAGACCAAGTTTTTAGTAGACTTCCATCAATTGGTTGAAAAAGAAAGGAAATTTTTTTGGCATGACAAGCACATAAAAACTAAAGTATTTTCATGAGGCAAGGTTCTACTCTATTATAGTCGGTACCAAAAGAATCCTGGCAAGTTGCACATGCATTGGTTGGGACCATTTAAAATTGCGGAGATCCGACCTTCAGGAGCAGTCAAACTGGCGCAACTGGATGGTATGATGCGGTCGGTATGGGTGAATGGTGCTATCCTGAAACCCTATATGTCGCAGGACTAAGCTAAAAAGACTATCTCTAGTCCAAAGGAGCATGTATAATAGTTATATTTGAGTTTTCTGCAATTTTTGTAAATTCAGTTAATAAAGTCGATGTGTGCAGTGTTGTGTCGCAACATGTAGTTCATTTTATTTTCTGTTTAAGTGTTGCTTGATGCAGAATTGCTTACTCAACAATGCAGGATTAGAAGCATAAATAATACATTAATGACAGTCATTAATATGATGGGGACTCCTTTGTGGTCAGAGGGAGAATGGATCTGAATGCAATTTGAGTCCATGTGCCACACGAACCCAGTCCAGTCACAACCTTTATTGTCATTATGGCACCCCTTCTGAATTTAGTTAATCCATAAAGCTACGATGCATGAAGATGCCATCGATATTCATGTCGATATTCCCACCCATCAAACAAAAAGGCCTGAAATCAGCCACATCCCTGTCCAACTTGCATAGTAAATGCTAGAATCGCCCAATAGGATTTACCTTGTTAACCTGTCCTGTCGAAAAAATCAGATCCAAGATGTGTCCAAATGGTCATGATGAACAACAGTTATTGATGAACTCAAGAGCTAAGCCTGAGTATAAGGCTTTGAGGATTCATCGTACAATGCATTGTTTTCAAAGAACTTAGCAATTTCCAAATTCTGTAGAGCGAGAAAGCATGTGTAGTTGTGAAATCCGTAGTCGTGATCCCCAATCCTTAGTTCACTGTAGAATTTGTGATAACTCATAGCCCATAATGCCAAGAGATATAGGAAGTCAAAGCTCTATGTCTAAATATGTAGTACCAGACGAGCCCTGCGACCCCTAAGTTGAGGTCATGGGTGATCTCAAGGGGAAGGTGGAGTAGGTCAAGCTCCTTGATCTTGACTTAACAAACCTCGTCTTGTTCCCCCAAATGAACATAGACATCTTCTAAAGTATAGCTCCAAATGAGTTGGGAAGCATGCAGTTCATGAAAAAACCTAAATTCATCAATCTATTCAACTCGACAATCATGAACCTCAGAGACCTTCCAGTATTCGATATCATTGGTGATGTTGCACGATGCACCAAATTCCTCATCAGCAGGGTGCAAGATAGAAGTCTCTGGTTGGATAGGTTATATTAAATCCATGCTGAAGATATTCATAAGCTTACTAGATTTTCCCTTGAAGGCGAGGATGTGTCAAAAGGATTCCAGAGTCCCAGTAAGCACGACAAGAAGAAAGGGGAGTCCCAGCCTCTATGAAAGGTTCCACACTCAGAGGGGTGGGGCACACAGCCAAAATTAACCCCATACTACCAAAGATAGTTAGGAATGGTTGTTACATCATAGCCATCAAGGTTATGAGGTCATATTACAAGGGTGAATGCACACTAGATGCATTGTCAATAGCAGACTTTTACGCCAATGGCGTTGTATTCAACTAGTGTAGTTACCTGCTGGAGGAACTACTAGTGGCTTGCAAGGAAGACTGAGAGAAGGGAATCACCTTCACCTATGGATATCTTTTGATGGCGTTCATGATGCTAAAGTTGAATCCACCAATGGGAAGACTATTGGTTCCAGCAGACAACGGGCACCTTGTGAAGATGTTCGAGCCTTGGCATTCCAGGACGAACTCGAAGAATACAACTTTCAACGTCACAACGTTCTCCAAGTGGTACAATGACCTGATCGATGCAACATAGAGGTTTCACATTCCACAGGAGCTCCTTAACTGTAACATGAGGAATATTGATTTTAGCATGAATCGACACCATACGTTTGTATGGTCGAGGCATGCTAATAGGGAGGATTTGCACTCGAGGATGATATCGTTCTACCTTGATGAGGAGGCCTTTGATAAAGAGGTAATGTCATGGCTAAGAGTTAAATGCAACCTGCACAAGTTGGGGATGCACTACATTTTTCCTGTCAAGATGTTGAAGAAGAAAGGTAAAGAAGTAGGGGTAGGATCAAGCTCAGGACCAGAGAACTAGAATAAGGAAGCTCTGCCACAATCAAACTCTGAGGAGAAGGAAGAGACAAATCCATTGGAGCACAAGAAAAGAATGATGCCAATCTTCTCGCAGCTACTAGAGTAATCCATGTTGACAGGGAAGGATGTCAATGATATTTTGAGTGTTGTGTTCATCACAAAACCAATAGAGAAGAAGTTCAGAATCAAGGTCTCTCCAAGTAAAATTATGAACCCCCAACCCCTTTCATCTTTCATCCCCCAAACTCACTCAATAGTCAGAGAAACCCCAATCATCTATTTTCATGATGACCCCAAGCCTGACACCACTCCATCCACCATCATCATCGATCGCCCTCCATCACCACCATAACCCTAGTTTCCACCCCCAGAAACCACCAGTCCACTCGAAACCATAGATTCATAGCTGATGTAGCTCGATCCCCCAAAGAAACCAAAGCAATAACTCCCAGAAACAATCTAGGAGTTGCCTGAGACGAGACCAGAAGTTTCTGGTCCAAACCCAAAAGTACCAGAGAAGAGCCTGCAACTGATTGGTCCAAACCTTGACACCTAGAACCAGTAGATTATGAATTTTGTGCCAAAAAAGGACACCCAAATGGTGGAGGAGCTGCAAGCTCAAAGTACCTAGAACATCCCCTCAATAGCCAAGTTTGAGGGTGGCCAAGGAAGCACAACACAGGAAGCAGACACAAGAAAAGGGCATGAGATACCAAAGGTTCATAAGGAACTAGAGTCAACCTCTGGGAAAAGTGTGACATATGTGCAGGACCAGATGGAGTTGTTTCTCCAAAACCCTCAGGAGTGCACAGATTTGTTGCAACTCTGCCGCCAAAACATAGGTTTTGACACTTCTTCCATCAGCATTGAGGTTGAGGCTAGTGCAGGACCATTCGCAAGAGAGGAGGAAGTGGAGACTCCTTCAGAACACTCATCGTCCAATGGACTTCCACTGCAGACTTGAGAACTCAAGGACACAACATTATCTTCCGCTGACCTTGCACAGTGGCCAGCAACACACTTGGTTTGAATGATCAGAGCATCAACTGATCAACTGGAGCAAAGGCTCCAGCAAACCGAGAGGTCTACCGAGGTTGCAAGGGAGGAAGCGTTCCTTGCGCAATAATCCAGACAACAAAAGGAACATGCCAAGTTCCAGGTCAAGCACGGACTGGAAAGGGTCCAAGAAATTGCTTTTTGAAGCCTGCCTGGAGATTTAGAAGGTTGCACCCCAATTGCCCAAAGCTAGCGATGCAGGAGAGTCGGAGCATCAGATTGAACTACTCCAAGGAGCATGGTCATAGTTGTCCATTCACATTGATCATATGGAAGTACAGTTGCAGAAAAATCAACAAGAAGTAGAGAAGCAACCTCGGAAGTTGCAGGAGAAAATGGAGAAGATAGTGTTGGAAGGCAACAATGCCTGCGCAACACTACATAAGCGCACAACTGAGTGCACAAGGATTTTCATGGAAGTCAGCGATTGGATGGGCATCATCGCTAGATGCAACCAAACCTTGGAGGATGTGTGCACCAAAATATAGGTTCTTAATGAAGAAATTGTGACCACGATGGATCCACTCGAGAAACAACATAAGTTTGACCAGATCCAGCAAGTGGACAATGAATTGAATTCCCTATTCAAGGCACAATCCGTAGAAAAGAAGGAGTTGTGCGACTTTTGACCTATCATTCAAACAGTTTACATGTAGATGCATCAAGTTGATGCAACAACATATTTTTAGTGGAACTCGTCGATCGCATCCAAGCCCAAGGGATGTATTACAGAGGTGACCCAACAGTTCGTAGCAGAGGCCTCACTCCTTGCGAGGAAGTGGCATGATAAAGTTGGAAGCTTTCAAGGAGTGAGGAAGTAGAGTTTGGAGTTGGTCCCAGAGTTGGGCCCTTCATTTGAAGAGGCAAAAGAAGAGAAAGTGAAATCCGAAGAGAAAATGAAAGAGGAAAAGGAGGACAAGGGAAAACAACGGTTTCTCCTAGAATTTGCAAAAGAGACGAGTACTTGACTCGAGGGTGAGTCAAGGTTTGTGGTCGAAGCTTGTTGGGCCCTTTGTTTTTGGATAAGGAGTCACACAAGAAGGGCTACAGTCCTAGTTTTGGCCTAGTATGAGTTATGCAAGATTTAGAAGAAGATGGATAGTAGAGCAAGAAGAAGCAATATAAATCATATGTAAAAAGGACAGTGCAACGACAGCAAAGCAAAAGTGGTTTCAACAGAACAAGAAAGCATGCAAGCCAAAGATAGAAGACATGACCTATCTTATATATATGGATGAATATAATTGTAAAGGGTTGGGCTAGGTTGGGTTGGTTGTTGTTGATTTTGATTGGTTGGTTGATATCGCAAATGTAACTTTATGATCATAGTTATTGTATACTACTGAGAAGTCAGGGTTTTGAGTCTATAATGTAATCTATACACTAATTCAGGATTTAGATCTTTGTGACATGAGTACAGAGCTAATATTCTATAACAAAGTGCTATTGTGTATCTCTGAGTTTGTAATGGAGAAAGATCTGAAGTTAATATATGAAGGAGGATCCAAAATTTCAAAATATGTTGTGTCTTTCTGTGTTTATCCTTATGCATTGTATCCTTACAGTATTTCTTTATGGTTCACGATTTCCACATGATGTCTATGTGTTTGAATTCTTGTCCACAACATAAGCAGTTCCAGTTATTTCACATATGAGTTCAGATATATTATGTAGTTAGATGTCTTGCGCAAGATCAAGATGAATCTTGAAGGTTTTGTGAATCCTCCTAAGTATTTTCCTTTTCCTTCCCTATTCATTTGTCTAAGTAGCGATTCGAATGAGACTTCTTCTCTTCAAAAGAGATGAAAATTCAAATGCTCTATACTAATCGGTACCTTTTTCTGGTAACCTCAGAAGGACCCTGGTCTGATCAAACTTGCGCCAACAAATACACCATAGCTCTTCAACATAATGTTTCACACTCTTCCTCTCATGTTCTTCATTGTAGTTGCATATGAATGTTCTAAAAGTGAACAAGGTCATCTAAGACTCATACGAAGGATCCAATTGATAGATTTATATTCCAAGAGTTTTCAAACTAGCTATATTCAAAAATAGAAACTTAGACATATTTGTTTTATCTGGGAAGCCTCTAGTAAAGTGAGAGAACCCAAGTGATATTGAGATCAATAAACTTTATGATAAATATTTGTTAAAACCTAAATAAATCCTCATACAAATCCTATGTTATGTATAAAACCCCTTATTAATCCCCTCATTGAATTATTACATTTATTGTGTTATATTTGTATGTAGGATCTAAACCCCTTCATCACACCCTTTCAGTATATTTGTACAATTTGTCTCCTATATATATACCAAGGAGACATAGTCTTAGGAACATCTTATATAATCTGATATTTTATTTTGAATTGGATATATTGTAAAAGGAGGTTTCCCCCTTGAAGTGGACTGTAATTCATTGACTTTTTATCAATTTTAAGGTGTTGGATCATAACAATATTTCTCTCGCAACATGATACTACCCAAACCTTCTAGACATAGTGTGTTTCTTGTGCAGTGTTTTGAGAAAAGTGTTGTGTTTGAAAACATCTCGGCACAACATTTTACTTCAAAGCACATCCCAATGTAGAATTATATTCCCCATTGATGCATTTGGATTCTAGACAACCCATATGGAGCATGTTGTTTAGAGATACCTCAAAATGAGGCACATGAGTCCCATGAAGTCTAGGTCAAAGTGACTTGATGCTTGACACATGTAGGTAATGTGTAGAGTGTCCCTCAACCATTGCGTATCCCTTATAGGTGAAATATTTCTATGTAGAGATGAAATAATCCTTGATTAAAGAAATCATTGACTACAAGGTAGTGACCATATGTTGCAAGCAACATTTTGGTGAAGGGAAACCATCCAAGGTTAACGCATTACTAAAAATGAACCATATGTAAAACAATATTTTATGGGTAGCTACAAAAACATGTCAAGAAGGTAAATGATGTGTTTCACCTTAGGGAATCCCCACCGAGTCATAAGCAATCTAAAAAAATGCACCTTGGAAGGAAAAAAAAAAAACCTAAGAGAACTACAAAGATGAATTAAAACATCCACTAGTTTATTCTTCACTTGGAGGCCCCATCAAACCTTGTGACAAGTGAAAAAATGCACCAATGGAAAAATGCAACACTGGGGTAGCTAGAAAAATGTATCAAAGAGGGAAAAAAAATAAGAGAGCTACAAAGATGAAGTAAAACATCCACTAATTTATTCTTCACCTGGAAGCCCCATCAAACCTCGTGACAAGTGAAAAAATGCACCAATGGAAAAATGAAACACTGGGCTAGCTAGAACAATGTGTCAAAGAGGTAACTTATGTGTTTTTCCTTGGGGAAGCCTCGTCGAGTACCAAGAAATTTTTAAAAAATCAATAGAGGAAAAAAAACAACACATGGATAGTTACAGTGACACCTCAAAGAGGTAAATAATTTATTATGACTTGGGGAAGCCCTTCCTAGTGATAGGTAAGAAAACAAATGTAGCTATGGAAACAATTCACTTGGTAAGTAGTTGCATCAACACATCAATGGAGAATGAGATGATTTTTACCCTTTTGGGGTGTTTGTGCAACATTTTCTCTTCTCGAGAAAACATGGATGATGAGAACTTGATCACAAATATTAACTCACCAATGCTTATGTTCATATATGTTTTTCCATGGTTAACACGAAACATTGTTGTTGTACATGTTTGGTATATATGTTTACATTTATTTGTTGAATTTTTTTATTCATATTTAGGAAAGATAGTTTTTTTGAAGTTGATACAAAGAAATGGGTGATAGATGGAAAAAATATAACCATGGAATCGTATTCCTCATACCCATTTACATATAAATCGACTAGTTACAATGCAAAATTAGGTGTCAATTCATCATTGCTACATTTTATTTAAAGTTGATGATAATTTTAATTAAAAGAATTTTTTTATTAAATGTTAAGGATGAATCTATGAAACCATCATACAATGCTCATAAATCAAACTTGAGTGTGAATCCTCTTTCCTTATATTTGTTTACCCTTAGATCAATTGGTTATAGCCCTCATCTTCCATGGATTCCTTGGCTATTAACTTGTTGATAGGAATTTATTAAAATCAATGTTAATTGATAAGAAATTTCATATTGATGAATTGCATATTGCTTCTTTTGTTGCATGTGATTACAAGTTACCAAGGTGACATTATGCATATGTGGAATGGAAATAAATCCCACACTTGCTTCTCAATTATTCTTCTATTATTTTAATCCTTTTCCATTACCAAATCATTTTTTCCTCATTGGCTAGTTATGAACATGCATTAATATGATTCATTTAATGAATTATTGGAGTCACCAACATTGTAGTATACCTAGGGAGGTAGTACAATGTAGTATACCTAGGGAGGTACCCAATGAGAATGTGGTTATGTATTATTAGTGGAAGTCATTTAATATATGAGAATGTGGTCATTCAATGTAAGGTGGACTAGGTCCACTATATTAATAAAGGCCCACTAAGGTAGTTAAATGTAATAAA
>ML823330.1:0-17741 GCA_009831015.1 Picea engelmannii | reverse complement strand
GAAAAAAAAAAAAAAACCTAAGAGAGCTACAAAGATGAATTAAAACATCCACTAGTTTATTCTTCACTTGGAGGCCCCATCAAACCTTGTGACAAGTGAAAAAATGCACCAATGGAAAAATGCAACACTGGGGTAGCTAGAACAATGTATCGAAGAGGGAAAAAAAAAACTAAGAGAGCTACAAAGATGAAGTAAAACATCCACTAATTTATTCTTCACCTGGAGGCCCCATCAAACCTTGTGACAAGTGAAAAAATGCACCAATGGAAAAATGAAACACTGGGGTAGCTAGAACAATGTGTCAAAGAGGTAACTTATGTGTTTTTCCTTGGGGAAGCCTCGTCGGGTACCAAGAAATTTTTAAAAAATCAATAGAGGAAAAAACACAACACATGGATAGTTACAGTGACACCTCAAAGAGGTAAATAATTCATTATGACTTGGGGAAGCCCTTCCTAGTGATAGGTAAGAAAACAAATGTAGCTATGGAAACAATGCACTTGGTAAGTAGTTGCATCAACACATCAATGGAGAATGAGATGATTTTTACCCTTTTGGGGTGTTTGTGCAACATTTTCTCTTCTCGAGAAAACATGGATGGTGAGAACTTGATCACAAATATTAACTCACTAATGCTTATGTTCATATATGTTTTTCCATGGTTAACACGAAACATTGTTGTTGTACATGTTTGGTATATAAGTCTACATTTATTTGTTGAATTTTTTTATTCATTTTTAGGAAAGATAGTTTTTTTGAAGTTGATACAAAGAAATGGGTGATGGATGGAAAAAAATATAACCATAGAATCGTATTCCTCATACCCATTTACATATAAATCGACTAGTTACAATGCAAAATTAGGTGTCAATTCATCATTGCTACATTTTATTTAAAGTTGATGATAATTTTAATTAAAAGATTTTTTTTATTAAATGTTAAGGATGAATCTATGAAACCATCATACAATGCTCATAAATCAAACTTGAGTGTGAATCCTCTTTCCTTATATTTTTTTACCCTTAGATCAATTGGTTATAGCCCTCATCTTCCATGGATTCCTTGGTTATTAACTTGTTGATAGGAATTTATTAAAATCAATGTTAATTGATAAGAAATTTCATATTGATGAATTGCATATTTCTTCTTTTGTTGCATGTGATTACAAGTTACCAAGGTGACATTATGCATGTGTGGAATGGAAATAAATCCCACACTTGCTTCTCAATTATTCTTCTATTATTTTAATCCTTTTCCATTACGAAAGCATTTTTTTCCTCATTGGCTAGTTATGAACATGCATTAATATGATTCATTTAATGAATTATTGGAGTCACCAACATTGTAGTATACCTAGGGAGGTAGTACAATGTAGTATACCTAGGGAATTAATATGGGGTACCTAGGGAGGTACCCAATGAGAATGTGGTTATGTATTATTAGTGGAAGTCATTTAATATATGAGAATGTGGTCATTCAATGTAAGGTGGACTAGGTCCACTATATTAATAAAGGCCCACTAAGGTAGTTAAATGTAATAAATGTGAGAAAGATCTCTAGAAGGTTCCTAGGAGATAGAGAGAGATATATAAATAAGTGTAAGCAATGTAATGAGACATAGTGAATTTAACAAGCATTGCTTGAGGATTTGTATCCTTCCATAAGGATTAATATATGGTGTTACCCTACCTTAAGGATTTTGAGTATTTCTTTTGTTCAATATTTGGTGAATGGTTTGGATTATTCTTGTTGATATTGCGGGTTTATTTTGAGATTTATCTATAGATTTATTCAGGTACTTAACAAGTGGTATCAGAGAAATTTCCTTGGCCAAAGAAGGGAAGAATTGTTTTCTCTTTTTTTATATTTTTTCTAGGGAAAAAAAAGGGTGGCACACTTCAGGTTCAGATCTGAAGATTTCTGAGTCAAATTTGGAAAAACAAATTGGATATTTGAATTCCTTTTGGAAAAATACCCAATTTCAAAAAACAAATCAGTTGAAACAGAGTCTGAGAAGTAAAGTTATGAGCATTTTAAATTCAACAAATTTTCAGGGTTTTTCCAGAAAAATCCATGATTTTTTGCAGTAAATTATTTCTACGCCCTAGTTTTTGTTGAATATTTATTCCAAGAATGATATTTTTTACTAGAAGAGATGATGTCCCTAGTATTGATTAATTTATACAATCTCACAATTCATTATGTAATGGGAAGTGGAAATATTTTGTAGACTGAGGTTTCAAAGATGATGCTCTCATATGGTGGAAATCATTTCACCATTATGAGTGGATATCACTTTCTGAGGAAGCACTTGAAAAATTACTTTTAGACAAGTGGTCTCATACAAAGAGTAAGGATAAAGACATCACCAAGAGTTTATTTTCATGTGGAAAATCTATATTACAAGTTCATGGTTGTATTCATAAAGGAAATGCCATTGTTTGTATCAACCCTAGTTGCAAACAATTTTTTTATCAATATTCAGTTGGTTAATAGATTGCAAGTTCCGGAAAAGAATAATCAAATCACATAGGTTGCAGGTGAAAATGTTAAACTTTTTAAATATTTGAAGCTCAATATGGATAAATATGTGTTGCATTCAGATTTTGAGGCTCTAGATATGGGTGATGAAGACATTGTTTTGGGATATCCTTCGATAGAATCATTGGGTACCATTAATATTAATGTGAAAAAGAATTTTCTAAATCTTTGGTACAAGAAAAACAAAATTACATTGCAGGATGTGTCTCTTAGTAAGAAAGATGGGCCCATGGAAGCTAGCAAAGAAGTTATTGTCGAGTCTGAAGTTGAATTAGAGGCAGAGTCTACAGAAGGAGATGAAGCAAAACTACATTAAGGACATAATTAGGAAGCTAAGGAGGTCATTAACTCAAAGGCATAAAGTGTTGCATATTTGAAGAAAAAATAAAAAAATCCTACAGTTGTTGTATATCGCCATCCACATCATATAGAGACACAACAGTCATCAAGGCAAGGGTGTGTGCATCAAAAAATTATGCGCCAGCATGGCATCAGAAAGGAAGCTGATCAAGAGGTGCATGGAGGACTATCGTCACTATGCAAAGATATCAGGCTATAGAAACAATCCCATGGCAACCCCTACATGATGAAGAGAAAGATCAGGGTGGCGAGGCAACAGATGGACATCACGTTCGACTTCCAATGGGATGGATGGATGGTCATACTTGGTACTATTTGGATACATTTTTTAGCTGGTCATATTGTATGGTTTCCTCTCATATTTCGAGGACGAAACATGTGAAGGGGGATGGAATGTAGTATACCTAGGGAGGTAATATTGGGAACCTAGGGAGCTACCCAATGGGAATGTGGTTATGTATTATTAGTGGAAGTCATTTAATATATGAGAATGTGGTCATTCAATATAAGGTGGACTAGGTCCACTATATTAATAAATCCCCACTATGGTAGTTAAATGTAATAAATGTTAGAAGGCTCTCTAGAAGGTTCCTAGGAGATAGAGAGACCTATATAAATAAGTGTAATCAATGTAATGAGACATAGTGAAGAATATTGTGACTGTATCAAGCATTTATTGAGGAGTTTTATCCTTCCATAAGGATTAATATATGGTGTTGCCCTACCTTAAGGGCTTTGACTATTTCATGTTTTCAATATTTGGTGAATGGTCTAGATTATTCTTGTTGAT
The DNA here is from genome assembly GCA_009831015.1 of Picea engelmannii. Taxonomy (NCBI): domain Eukaryota; kingdom Viridiplantae; phylum Streptophyta; class Pinopsida; order Pinales; family Pinaceae; genus Picea; species Picea engelmannii. The sequence continues at coordinate 14,050 of ML823330.1, read as the reverse complement.
ATTGTGGGTTTATTTTGAGATTTATCTCTAGATCTATTCAGGTACTTAACAAACATAATATATTATCCTTTATATGGAAAGTATCATAGTTCAAGCATGGTCTTGTGGAATTTTCTTATGAAGGTTTTGATTTGCAGAGAGTTGAATAAAGAAAGAATATTCACAAGTAGAGTTGAAAGATAATGAAAGCAAGCTCAAAATGCCAATGCTATTTCACTCAAATGTAAGGAACAAGAACGCATATCGAATAACTTAATGCAAGAGAACAACCATTTTCTAATAAATCTCCATACCCATAGAAAAATCAAGTGAAGTAGATGATAAATACCATTTCCAAACCAACAATGAATGAAAAGAGAATGCAATATCCAATGAAATGCAAATGCAAGGAATTCTCAAGAATTAAAGTGTTGGAAGTTGTTAGGGACCTAACCTCCATAACCCCTCACGTAGCTAGAATAATATATTTTCCATGTAATAAAGGTCGGCATTATTTAATAAGGCTTATTTAATGATGTGAACAAGTCTAATGCAAGAAAACTTAATAGAAGCTTCCATTTCTAGAGAGATCTTCCTCTAGAATGTTCTTTAGAAGGTAGAATTAGTATAAATAAGAGTAGGAGGCATGATAAAGTCTTGTCTTGAGAATTATTGTAATAGAGAGTTTCTATGTTGGATTTTTCCCCCTCGAAGAGACAAGTGAACATTGCTTTCTATCAATAAAGGTATAATTTTTGGTGTTGTGGTTCTCTACATTTTGTTGTCCCGCTGGTATTTTCTGTAGTATTTCTATTTTCTGCTTAATACAATAGATATGGTACCTAACAAGTGGTATCATAGAACTTTCCTCTATGAAAACTATAGGATTTTTTTTCCAAGGTAGAGGTGTGTATTTTCGATGTTTTTAAAGAATAAAGATCTGCCACTTATCGGGTAAAACTGTGGTGGGGAAGACTACACACAGGAAATACAGATGGTTTGACAGGATTACTTAGAAGCTAACTTTTCACCTTGTTGGAAACCTCTGTAACCCATGTTGGTATTGTTGGCGCAAGATTGATCAAACTAGGGTCCTTGTCAGGTTACCAGCAAAAGGTACCGTGTATTCTAAAGCATTGGAATTTTCATCTCCTCCGAAGAGAAGAAGTCTCACCCGAAGCACAGCTAAGACAAAAGGATACTGAAGGGAAAGGAGAATACTTAGGAGGGTTCACAAAAACTTCAATATTCATCCTGATATTTTGCAAGACAAACTAATTATAGATAAAATAGGAATTCATACGCTCGGGAACTAAAACTACTTAGGTTGCAGAAAGCATTCAAACACAGAAACATCATGTGGAACTTATGAGGCATAAAGAAGTACTATAAATATGCAATGTAGAAGTATGAACACAGGATGATACAACATATTTTGAAATTTTGGATCCTTCTTCATATATCATCTTCAGATATTTCCCGGTTACAATCTCAAATATACAAGGTAGTGCTTTGTTACAGACTCATGGCTCTAGACCCATGTCGCAAAGCTCTATTTACCAAAATGGTGTACAAATTACATTTATAGAACTCAAACCTGACTTCTCAACAATAGACAACAACCCTTTGAAAATCATGACTGAACCCTTTTACAATCATATTCATCCCTATATATAAGCTAAGTCGTGACTTCTGATTTTGAGCTCTCTATTGCAATTGTTTTTGCCTTGCTGGCGTTGCCTTGTCCTTTTCACAACTAATTTTTTTTACTTCTCCTTGCTCTGATTTCCATATTATTATGTAGCTTGCGAAACTCGTACTAGACCAAAACTAGGACTGTAGTCCTTCTTGTGCAGCTTCTCAGCCAAAAGTGAAGGGCCCAACAGGCTCTGACCACAAACCTTGCCCTCGATTCAAGTACTCGGGTCTTTCGCATCTTCCAGGAGCAACTGTTGCTTTCCCTTGTCCTCCTTATCCTCCTTATTTTTCTCTTATGCTTGCGCTTTCTCTTCCTATGCCTCTTCAAATGAAGGTCCCAACTCTGGGACCAACTCCAAGGCTCGCTCCTTAACTTCTTGAAAGCTCCCAACTTTATCCTTCCATTTCTTGGCAAGGAGTGAGGCCTCAATGATGAACTCTTGGGTTGCATATGTAATACATCCATTGGGCTTGGATGCGACGAAATACTTCCATTCAGAATCTATTTTTGCATCAAATTGATGCATTTTCATATAAAATGTCTAAATGACAGGTCGAAAGTTAAGCAAATCCTTCTTAGCTACAGATTGTGCCTCAAATAGAGTATTCATCTCATTGTCCACTTGTTGAATCTGATAAAAAATTTGTTGTTGCTCCAACGGGTCCATCGTAGCCACAAATTCTTCATTCATCACTTGGATTCTAGTGCACACATCCTCCAAGATTTTTTTTGTTCCTAGCGATGATTCCTATCCAACCGCTGACTTCTCTGAAAATATCTTTTCACTCAATTGTGTGCTTGTGTAATGATGCTTGAGCATTATTGCCTTCTATCACTATCTTCTCCATCTGCTCCTACAAGTTCTGAGGTTGCTTCTCTTCTTCTTTCCGAAAATGTTGCAGCTGCACTTCCATATGCTTTGTGTGAATGGCCAATTGTGACCATGCTCCATGAAGCAGTTCAATCTGGTGCTTCGACTGTCCTGCATCACTGGCTTTGGATAGTTGGGGTGCGACCTTCCAAATTTCTGGCCAGGCTTCAATAATCCTTTCTTGAACTCTTTCTAGTCTTTGATTGACCTATATATTTGACTGTTCTTCTTGTTTTATGCATGCTTTCACAAGATGCACTTCCTCCCTTGCGAACTCTATAGACCTCTTGGCCTATTGGAGCCTCTTCTCCAATTGATCAGTTGATGCTCTGATCATTCCAACTAAGTGCATTGGTGGCCACTGTGCAAGGTTAGTCGATGGAGGGGTTGTGTCTCTAGGTTATCGGACCTATAGTGGAAGTCCACTGGCCATTGAATGTTCTGAAGGAATCTCTAGCTCCTCGTCTCCTATTGGTGGTCCTAGTAGAAACCTCAGCCTCAACGCTAATGGTAGAAGTGTGAGAAACTATGTTATGTCTAGGCAGAGTTGCAAAAACTCTACTGACTACTGAGGGTTTTGGAGAACCAAATCCATATGTTCCTATGCGGATGTTGCACTCAACCTAGAGGTTGACTCTTGTTTCTTCTGAGCCTCTGGTATCTCCTTCTCTTTTTATGGGTCTACTTCCAGAGTTTCACTTCCCAGGGCACCCTCAACTTTGTTCATTGAGAATGTGTGCTAGGGAGTTTGAGCTTGTGGCTTCTCTACCGTTTGAGTGTCCTTATTCTGCACAAAAGGTACAATTTGTTGGTCCTGGGTGTCAGGGTTTGGGCCAATTAGCTACAGTCACTGCTTACATACTTATGGGTTTGGATAGGGAACTTTTGGTCTTTGCTCAGTTAACTCTGGGCTTATTTCTGGGAGTTCTAGCTCAGGTAGTTATGGGGGATTGAGTTTCATGGGCTCTGTATTGGTGGTTTGGGGTGGACTCATGGTTTCTAGGGGTGGTGATTGGGGTTGTGATGGTGATGGAGGGTGTTCAATGACAATGGTGGATGGTTGGATGTCAGGCTTAGGATCATCCTAAATATGTATGATTGGGGTTTCTCAGACTGTTGAGTGAGTGTAGGGGACAACGGATAAAAAGAGGTTGGAGATTCATAATTTTTCTCGGCGAGACCCATGTTATAAACTTCTTAGCCATTGGTTCTGTAATGAACTCTGCGCTCAGGATCTCGTCGACATCCTTTCCTATCAACAAGGCTTGCTCTGACAACTACGGGAATATCGATAGTGTTATTTTCTTCCGCTCTAGTGGTTGCATCTCCTCCTCCTCTTCAGAGTTTGTCTGTGTTGGAGATTATTTCTTCTGCACCTCTAAGCCTGAGCTCGGTCCTACCCCTACTTATTTTCCTTTATTATTAAACAAATCGGCAGGAAAAGCATAGTGCATCCATGACTTGCGCGGGTTGCGTTTAACTCTTGGCCATGACATTACCTCTTTGTCGAAGGCCTCCTCATCTAATTATAACAACAACATTATTGAATGGATTTCCTCCCTGTTGGCATACCTTGTCCATAAAAACATATGGTGTTGGTTCATGTTGAAGGCGATTTTCCTTGTGTTGCAGTTGAGGAGCTTCTGTGGGATGCACAACCTCTATGTTACGTCAATGAGCCCATTATACCACTTGGAGAACATTGTGTTGTTGAAGGTTGTGTTTTCTTAGTATTCCCTTGAATGTCAGGGCTCAAACATCTTTGCAAGGTGTCCCTTGCATGCTAGCTCTAACGGTGTTCCAGCAGGTGGTGTCCACTTTAGCATTGTGAATGCAAGAAAAAACTATCCATATGTGTAGGTGCCTCCCTTATTCTAGGCTTTCTCACAAGCCATGAGTAGTTCCTCCAGCAGATAACTGCACCAATTGAATACACCGCCATTGGCATAAAAATCCACCACTAATAATTCATCCAGTGTGAATTCTCCCTTTTAATACAAACTCGTGACTTTGTTTTCTATGATGTAGTAGCCAATATTGACTGTCTCTGGTAGAATGGGGTTGATTTTGGTTGTGCACACCCCCTGTGTGTGTGGAATCTTTCATAGATTTTGGGCTCCCCTTTCTTTTTGTCGTGCTTACTAGGACCCTAGAATCCTTTGGATATGTCCTCACCCTCAAGGGAAGGTCTCGTAAGTTGGTGTATGACTTCATCATGGATTAGATACCGCCTATCCAACTAGAGACTTCAGTCGTGCACCCTATTGATCAAGAACTTGGTGCACCGCACAATTTCACCAGTGGTACTGAACACTGGTAAGTCTCTTAGGTTCATGATAGTTGAGTTAAACAGGTTGATAAATACGAGCTTTGGAATGAACTGCATGCCTCCCAAATATTCTAGAGCGATACTCTAGAAGACATCTATGTTCATCTGGGGAAACAAGACTGAATTTGTTAAGTCGAGATCGAGGAGCTTGACCTGCTCCAACTTCCCCTTGAGGTCACCCACAACCCCAACTCGAGGGTCGTTGGGATCATCTGGTACTGCATGTTTGAACATGGCGCTTCAAATTCCTGTAGCTATCGGCATTTTGAGTTCTGTATTATGAAAAAATTATGTGGAGAAATAAGGATTTGGCGATCACAACTACGGGTCTCGGGATTACACAGGTTTTCTCGCTCTACAGAATTCAAAAATCGCTATGTGCTTTCTGAAAAAAATGTGTTCTATAGCGAGTTCTCATAGCCTTATACTTGGGATTAGCTGGCAAGTTCAATAATAATTGTTGTTCATCATGACCCTATGGACGCAACTTGGATCTGAGTTGTCTGATGGGACGACTTAATGGGGTAGATCCTATAGGGATATTCTGGCATTTATTGTGCAAGTTGGATAGGAACGTGGCAGGTTTCGGACCTTTCCGTTTGATGGATGGGAATCTTGGTGCAAATACTAATGGCATCTTCATGTATCACGGCTTTATGTCATAACTAAATTAAGATGGGGTATCACAATAGTAATAAAGGTTGTGACTAGACTGGGTTCGTGTGGCACATGGACTCAGATTGTGTTCGGATTCGTTCTCCCTCCGACCAGAAAGGGGTCCCCATCCTATTAATGACTATCATTAATGGGTTCTTTACGCTTCTAACCCTACGCTGCTTGATGCAGGAGCATCACTGACTCATCAAGTGAGCCAGCTCGAAAGCAGAGGACAGATGGATAAGCCAACACAAATTTTGAAAATGATTTGGGATTGTTGCGCAAATCTTAAATGATGTCATTTGAGAGGAGGTGCCATTGTATATTGTAATGGACCTTGAGTAGATATCTCTCATCCTTTAGGTAGATAGTCGACATTTAATAGATTTAATGCAGTTAGAGAGGAATTTAATTATAGATTTGATAGCCTAGAGTCCGAGAGGGAAAACGGATATAGACACCCTCCTTTGTACATCGTAACATTAGCATTCAGAAGCAGAAGAGAAGGCAGAGAACTGTATGAAGAACACCCATGTACAGACATTTGAATTAATAGAAGGGCATTGATTCAATTTCATGGTTTGTGTTGTTTCTCTGTGTATTGATGTTATGCTCAATTGATGTCTGATTCTAGTTATATGTTTGCTTTTATATGTTGTGTATGTGATTTCATGGTTGAATTGAAGTCTGAGAGGAAGAGTGAATGAGTTTCAATTGTTTCTCCAATTGATCTAGAGGATTCCTGCAAGGAGTGCAGTCGAATTTGTTTGCAAGGAATGTGTTGATAGAAGGGTTCAATTAGAGGTATCTTTGTTCTCATTCGTCTCGAGGGTGCAGTTAGACACATTGTCGTGCAAGGAGTGCACAGGCCAGATAAAATCCTCAGGGTTGTGAACCTAAGTGAAGTATTGAAAGACTGTTGCTACAGGAGTGCGCAGAGTCGAGGGACTTCAACACTCAGTCGAGGTTGAAGGGTTGACGCAATGAGTGCGTGCAGGAGGTAACTGAGAAGACTGAACTTGTGGAAAAGCTTAGGAGGATTAGGCCTTCGAATTCACGGAAGGATAAGGCGTAGGGAAGTTAATATTGGAAGTTTGAAGTAAGCATTGCAGGGTGGCGAGCAGGTGAACGAGTTCAATGGGGAGGCACTTCTTCATTTCATGGATTCACAAAAGGAAGAGCGGACGGTCGAAATCCTTTGAGGAGGTTTCGTGAAGTAACGTGGGCCATTGGATCTCACGAAGGTGCAGGGAGGTTACGGCCATATCGGAGTCCGAGCTTGAAAAGCTGGTGAGCCGTTGGATCAGCAGTTGAAATCCCATCAGCCGTTAGATTTGTAGGAGCTGCACCGGGGTTAAGTTCTAGTGAATAGAGGTATCGGAATTCGGCATTTCGTGAATTCCGGAAGCAAAGAAATCACAACATCCGAAATCGTGATCCGAGATATCCCGACAGGATCAGAACCGTTCATCATTTGGGACACGTGTCAGGAGATCCTGGGAAGTCGAGGTTCGGAGAATCGGGGTTTCTAAGAATAGGAAACATTGGCCATTTGGAATCGTGAAACGCGATATCCCAACGGAAGGGTCATGTGGGCCACAGTCAGGGTTAGTGGAGGATAGGTGGAATACCATATCGGGGATCGGGAAAAGGTGAGACCTGAAACCTTTGTCATCAGGATTCGCGATTCCGCGAATTCCAAAATCCCAATAGAGTAACAAGGAGTGGGGGGAAACAACTCACACATGCATCGACGTATCGGTATATCGGGAATCGCAGTTCAACGAGTCAATTTGTTTTCGACATCACAAGTGCCGAAATCCCGACGAGAGGATTCTCGATAGGAATAGGAGAGCGTTGACATTTACCCATCGGGTTTTGGGGTATTGTGAAGCACGAGGTGCGTGACCACGAGACTCGCGAAATCGAGAGGGCCGATTTCCCGATCATTAAGGGAGATCCATTTGGAGAGTTGTTGTGGGTAAACAAGATTCCCGATAGGGAATCAGAAGAACCTTTAAGTTCTTCGGGCTGTGAGTGGAAGAATATTCTGTGAGTGTGCATGGACCTTCTGAGATGCGAGTGGTGAAGCGGCTGCGTTGCCGTCAAGTGGTATCAGAGCGGGGAATATTTCTTTGCTTTCTGTAGCAGAGAAAGAGATTTCACCATGCCGCCGAGGAGAGAAAGGAAATCACCTGATCCAGAGGACAGGGAGGTACGACGAAGAGGTAGGAAAGTAGTCAATCCAGAAATGGAGAGACATATGAGAGATCTTCGAGCAAGACTCGAGGACATGGAGACAGCTCAAAGACGCACAACTAGTGCAGGGGATCTTAGTGATTCCGAGAGTGAATTAGAGGATGAACAAGAGGAGGGAGTTGCAGTTGAGGATGCAGCCAATGAATGACTAATTAAAGCTATTGCCAGGATGGGTGCAAGAGCAAAGATGGACATCCTAGTCTATGAGGGAAATCTGGATGCAGAGGAGCTACGGGATTGGATTAGAGCTCTTGATACTTATTTTGACTATGAGGATGTCGAAGAAGATAAGAAAGTCAAGCATGTTGTCATGCGCTTGAAAGGACATGTAGCCTTATGGTGGGACGAGCTACAAGCTGACAGGCGCTGCAAGGGAAAGCAGAAGATCAAGAGATGGGATCGAATGATTGAAAAGATGAAGGCAAATTTCATCCCAAGAGACTATCAAATTAGTTTGTTCAGGAGGATGCAGAACCTGAGACAAAAGTTGATGATAGTGAAAGAGTACACTGAGGAATTCTATCGACTAAACATCAGAGCAGGTCATCGGGAGAGCGATGATGAGAAGGTTGCCAGATATCTAAATGGTCTGAGATACGACATTCAGGATAAATTAAGCATGGTAACCATCTGAATGGTGGAGGATGTTTATCATATGGCTCTGAAAGAAGAGGTGAAGCCGGAGGTAAGCAACACAGTACTTCTCATGAGTGGGAAGGAACTTCTTACAGAGGTTAAGAAGAAAGAAGATCCACAATTCTTTGTGGTCAGGAAACCGAAGATTGTTCTTACTAGCACAAGAGTGGATGATTTGCCAGATGAGGTTCAGGAACTGCGGGAAGAGTTCATTGATATCATAGTGGACGAATTACCTTGTTCGTTGCCACCAATGAGGAGTGTGATTCATCACATTGATCTCATATCAGGAGCTAGTTTTCTAAACAAAGCCGCATATAGGTTGACGCCGCAAGAGAATGAGGAGGTCAAGAAACAAGTCCAGGAGTTGTTGGACAAAGGATTGGTCAGAGAAAGTTTGAGTCCATGTGTTGTTCCGAAAGTACTTAGTCCAAAGAAAGATGGAGGATGGAGAATGTGTACCGATTCAAGAGCGATCAACAAAATAACCATCAGGTACAAGTTTCCACTGTCGAGAATGGATGATCTGATGGATTGCCTGAGTGGGGAAAAGTATTTTTCAAAGATAGATTTGAAAAGAGGATACCACCAGATTCGCATGAGGGAAGGCGATGAGTGGAAGACAACCTTCAAGACCAATGGAGGACTATATGAATGGTTAGTCATGCCATTTGGTTTGAAAAATACGTCGAGTACCTTCATGAGGTTGATGAACGAAGTCCTGAGGGAATTCATTGGGAAGTTTGTCATTGTGTATTTGGATGACATACTAATTTACAGTAAATCAGAGGTAGAACACCTAAAGCATTTGACCATTGTGATGAAGAAGCTACAGCAGGAGAAGTTGTTGATTAATATGAAAAATTCCTCATTTATGAAGACAAAACTCATTTATTTGGGTTTTGTTATATCCACTAATGAGTTGAGGATGGATCCAGATAAGGTGGAAGTGATCAAGAATTGGCCATCACCGAGAAATATTTTCGAGGTGAAAAGTTTTCATGGATTAGATAGTTTCTACTGGAAGTTCATCAGGAATTTTAGTGGAATCAGCGCAGCGATGATGGACACAGTGAAGAAGCGGCATAAGTCTTTTCACTGGAAAACAGAGGCTGAGAAAAGCTTCAATCTGTTGAAGCAGAAGATCACACAACAGCCAGTGTTGGTGTTGCCGGATTTCCAGAAGACATTTCAGGTGAAATGTGACATGAGTGGATTTGCCATAGGAGCGATCTTGAGTCAGGAGGACAGGCCGGTTGCATATTTCAGTGAGAAGTTGGATGAGGTGAAACTAAAATACTCCACGTATGATAAAGAATTTTATGCTATCATACAGGCACTGAAGAAGTGGAGGCATTACGGGATCCCAAAGGAATTTGTATTGTACAGTGATAATCATGCATTATAGTTTGTGACTCAACAGGAGGAGTTGAATCAGAAACATGCAAAATGGGTAGAGTATATGCAGAATTTCACATTTGTGATTAATCATATTTCGGGTACTGCTAACAAAGTGGTCGATGCTTTGAGCAGGAAGTGTTTGTTGTTGCAAGAATTCTGAATCAAAACATTGGGTTTTGAAAATCTCAGGGACATGTACACAGGTGATGCAGATTTTGGAGAGGCGTATGAAGTAGCTGAGAATCTAGTTCTCAGATATAGAATTCCTTAGATAGATTATATGATCCAGGAAGGATTTTTTTTCAGAGGCAATCAACTGTGTATTCCAAAATGCTCCATGAGGGAGAACCTGTTAAAGGAGAAGCATAGTGGTGGATTAGCAGGACATTTTGGCCATGACAAAACATTCGTGAAGATGAATGAATCATAGTTTTGGCCAGGAATGAGAGAAGATGTCAAGAGGTTTGTTGACAGATGTCGAATTTTCCAGCATTCAAAGGGAAGGAAACAGAATGAAGGTCTTTATCAGCCATTGCCCATACCAGAGAGGCCGTGGGAGGCGATAAGCATGGATTTTGTATTGGGTTTGTTGAGGACACAAAGAGGTGTTGATTCCATATTTGTGGTGGTGGACAGGTTTTCTAAGATGGCACACTTCATTCCATGCCATAAAACCAGCGATGTGACTCACATCACAAATCTATTTTTCAAGGAGGTCATTTGACTGCATGGATTGCCGAAAAACATAGTTTCGGACAGAGACACTAAATTCATATGGCATTTTTGGAGAACCTTATGGAAGAAAATTGGAACTAATTTGATGTTTAGTTCTACTTATCATCCTCAGACGGATGGATAGAAGGAAGTGGTCAACAGAAGTCTAGGAGACTTGCTGAGAAGCTTGGTGACGGAACACCACATCAGTTGGGACCACATATTACCACAGGCAGAGTTTGCATATAATGATTCGGTGAATTGAAGTACAGGGAAGAGTCCATTTCAGGTTGTATATGGTATGCAGCCGAGGGGAGTTTTTGAACTGAGGAATTCAGAACAAACTGCGACTAGCAGTGCTAGTGTAGAGGAGTTCACTGAGGCGATGAAGGAACTTCACAGTCAGGTGAAGGAAATACTGCTGAAATTGAATCAGGAGTATAAGCGCAGAGAAGATTAGCATCGGAGACAACTTCAGTTTGAAGTTAGTGATCTAGTTCTGGAACACTTGAGGAAGGAAAGGTTCCCGAGGGGAACATACAATAAGTTAAAAATGAAGAAATTCGGGCCATGTAAGGTCTTAAGAAAATTTGGGGAAAATGCTTATGAAATTGAGTTACCGGATGGCATCAGAATATCTTTGATATTCAATATTGTAGATTTATACCCATATGCAGCAGGGGAAGCAGAGACTGGAGCCGAGGAACCAGTGATCCAGTGGATGAAACAATTTCCAGTTGCAGAGAAGTCGCAGATGGAATGCATACTGGACAAGAGAGTGGGTAAGAAGACCAGAAGGAAAGAATACTTCAAGTATCTGGTCAAATGGAAGAATCACCCAGTGAAAGATGCCAACTGGGAGAGAGAAGCAGTGATACAAAATCATGGAAAGACCATGTAGGAGATCATGGACAGGAGCCCATGAAAGTTTTCAAGCCGAGGAGTATGATGCAGGAGCATCACCGACTCATCAAGCGAGCCAGCTCGGAAGCGGAGGACAGCTGGATAAGCCAGCACAAATTTTGAAAATTCTTTGGGATTGTTGCACAAATCTTAAATGATGTCATTTAAGAGGAGGTTCCATTGTATATTGTAATGGACCTTGAGCAGATAGCTCTCGTCCTTTAGGTAGATAGTCGACATTTAATAGATTTAATGCAGTTAGAGAGGAATTTAATTCTAGATTTGATAGCCTAGAGTCCGAGAGGAAAAATGGATATAGACACCCTCCTTTGTACATCGTAACATTAGCATTCAAAAGCAGAAGAGCAGGCAGAGAACTATATGAAGAACACCCATGTACATACATTTGAATTAATAGAAGGGCATTGATTCAATTTCATGGTTTGTGTTGTTTCTCTGTGTATTGATGTTATGCTCAATTGATGTCTGATTCCAGTTATATGTTTTCTTTTATATGTTGTGTATGTGATTTTGTGGTTGAATTGAAGTCTGAGAGGAAGAGTGAATGAGTTTCAATTGTTTCTCCAATTGAGCCAGAGGATTCCTACAAGGAGTGCAGTCGAATTTGTCCACAAGGAATGCGTTGACAGAAGGGTTCAATTAGAGGTAGATTTTGTTCTCATTCATCTCAAGGGTGCAGTTAGACACAGTGTCGTGCAAGGAATGCACAGGCCAGACAAAATCCTTAGGGTTGCGAACCTGAGTGAAGTACTGAAAGACTGTTGCTGCAGGAGTGCGCAGAGTCGAGGGACTTCAACACTCAGTCAAGGTTGAAGGGTTTCCACAAGGAGTGCATGCAGGAGGTAACCGAGAAGACTGAAGTTGTGGAAAATCTCAGGAGGAGTAGGCCTTTGAATTCACGAAAGGATAAGCGCAGGGAAGTTACTATTGGAAGTCCGAAGGAAGCCTCGAAGGGTGGCGAGCAGGTGAACGAATTCAGTGGGGAGGCACTTCTTCATTTCGTGGATTCACAAAAGGAAGAGCGGACGGTCGAAATCCTTTGAGGAGGTTTCATGAAGTAACGTGGGCCATTGGATCTCATGGAGGTGTAGGGAGGTTATGGCCATATCAGAGTCCGAGCTCGAAAAGTTGGTGAGTTGTTGGATCAGCAGTTGAAATCCCGTCAGCCGTTAGATTTGTAGGAGCTGCATCGGGGTTAAGTTCTAGTGAATAGAGGCATCGAAATTCGGCATTTCATGAATTCCGAAAGCAAAGAAATCACAACATCCAGAATCGCGATCCGTGATATCCTGACAGGATCAGAACCGTTCATCATGTGGGACACGTGTCAGGAGATCCCGGGAAGTCGGGGTTCAGAGAATCGGGGTTTCTAAGAATAGGAAACACTGGCCATTTGGAATCGTGAAATGCGATATCCCGATGGAAGGGTCATGTGGGCCATAGTTAGGGTTATTGGAGGACATGTGGCATACCATATCGGGAATCGGGAAAAGGTGAGACCCGAAACCTTTGTCATCAGGATTCACAATTCCACGAATTCTGAAATCCTGATAGAGTAACAAGGAGTGGGAGGAAACAGCTCGCACATGCATCAGCATATCGGTATATCGAGAATCGAGGTTCAACGAGTCAAGTTGTTTTCGACATCATAAGTGTCGAAATCCCGACGGGAGGATTCCCGATAGGAATAGGAGAGCGTTGGCATTTACCCATCAAGTTTTGGGGTATTATGAAGCACGAGGTTCGTGACCACGAGACTCGTGAAATTGCGAGGTCTGATTTCCCGATCATTAAGGGAGATCCATTTGGAGAGTTGTTGTGGGTAAAAAATATTCCCGATAGGGAATCAGAAGAACCTTTAAGTTCTTCAGGCCGTGAGTGGAAGAAGATCCTGTGAGTGTGCGTGGACCTTCCGACTTATGGGTGGTGAAGGGGCCGCGTTGTCTTCACTGCTGAGTAAGCAGTTCTACATCAAACAACACTTAGACAGAAAAAGAAATGGACTACATGTCATGACGCAATATTGAACACGTAGACTTTATTAACTGAATTTAGAGAAATTGCAGAAAACTCAACTCTAACTACTATACATGCTTCTTCGGACTAGAGAAAAATTCCTTTAGCTCAGTTATGAGATATTTAGGGTTTTAGGCCAGTGCCATTCACACATCCTGGCTGCAACATACCATCCATTTGCGCAAGTCTGATTGCTCTAGAAGTTTGTATCTCCACAACTATAAATGGTCCCAACCAATGCATGTGCAACTTTCTAGGATGCTTCTGGTACCAACTGTCATAGAGTAGGACCTTGTCTCCTTGCGCAAATAATTTAGTCTTAATGTGTCTATCTTTCCAAGTGTTTTTCCTTTCTTTCTCAACTGACTGATGGAAGTCTACTAAAAACATGGTATCTTCAATTTCTTTTAACTCCATGAGTCTTTACACAACTGATTCTTCCTCCGACATGTGTGTGATCTGTGCAATGTACAAACTTGGATTAATGAATTTTCCAGGCACCATAGCATCTTTCCCATAAACTAGATGAAATGGAGTGTACTTGTGGAGTTTCTTTGTGGTTGTC
>ML823329.1:54678-69946 GCA_009831015.1 Picea engelmannii | reverse complement strand
CTTTTTCTTCAAATGTTATATCAATGTATAATTATTATCCAATAATGAGTAGTAAGAAATAAACAAACACACACATACACAATACACTAGTGTTTTACGTGGAAACCCAAATCGGGACAAAACCACATAATGCTTTTTCTCATATGTCAAAGAATTACATTCATTGGAAGTACCAACTTCCTTTGTTTTCCAGCTGCAACTGGAAGGAGGCTCCAACCCCCTAGTTTCTCAGGCTACAACCTGAGGGAAGCTCCAACTCCCCAATTCTATGGCTATAACCAGAAGGAGGGTACAACCCCCTATGTTCTTTGGCTACAACCGAAAGGTGGCTACAACCACCTGTCCTTGCCCCGTCCTGCCACCCTGAAGTGGATGTAGAATGATGGAACCACTATCACACTATCACTGTGAGATATACTGCTATAAACCTGTACGAGTAAATCTGAACCATACATCAACCTGTACCTCAACCTGTAATCAACCTGTACCATAAACAAGTGCATCAACCATGCACCAACCTGTACCAAAGAACCTGTAATCAACCTGTACCATAAACAAGTGCATCCAACCATGTACCAAGTATGTACCAATCACGTGTCAACTAATCATCAACTATGAATCATCAATATGTACCAACATCATCAACTATACACCTCATGAATGTGCCAACTCATCAACTACTTGTCTCAACCATGTACTCAACATGCACCTCAACCAAAAAACCTCATCAATTTCATCATCCAAATCTGATTTGTAGCTCTGTAATATACCTGGTGTATATGATCACATTCTTGCAAACCTTCCTTATCTTTAACAACAAGAGACTAGCATTTTCATCAAACTTTTCTTTAGTCTCACATGCCTAGTTTTGGATTAGTCAACAACCCTAGCTTGAAGTAATCATAAATTTGAACCTGTAATGTATAAAGATCTGAAACTGATACACAATGTTCTTTAGTGTGTTTTGTGCAATTCCTCTAGGTGTCACTTCTTGTAACGTCTCAGAAAAGGAGTTATAGCAAAAATGGCATACCTTGTTGAATTCTGGCTTATTCTATAGAGCGATCTTGTAGAGAATTCCTTGCACTAAATATCCATTGAATTGATATGAAATAGTTACAAAAAATACTAAAGACTTTACCCTAACTAACACATTTTGTCTCACTGAATTTGGATCTTTTATGAAGAAGTTATGACATTTTTACCCGAAACACCTGTTTTTGACTAGTTTCTGGACTAGCCACAAGCCCTATTTTCCACTGAGTGTAACTCCCAAAATACAATGACCCACAAGTTGAAGATACTTGGGTATGGTTTCTCAATGGAATAGAAATTTTAGGGTCTGAATAATTACAGGAAAAAATTTATAGTGAAAATGGTGAGATGACCTGTAAATAACATACCTTAGAAAGCACCATCAAAATAATTTATCCTTCCTTGCATTTCGGCCTTATTTTCTTCACCTTCCCTCAGAAATTATTCTTATATATCCTTGGTTACCTCAGACACATATAGATATTCAATATGCTCAAGTGTAATTAAAATGAGAGAGCCTTGCCTCTTATTTATACTCTCGAAGTAGCTTCCTTAAAAACATCTTCTAGGTCACTTGGCCCACTTTCCTTATTTTAGGGTTAACCCACTTTTAATTTATCCATTAAATTTATTATTGAAATAATTTATTTTGTATTCGCTTTGAATTATAATACGCTCATCACTTCACTTTATTATTTACCTTTTAAAATCTCTTAAACCACTTTGACTACTTTGACCTTTTGGGGCTTCTAGATGACATATGAGGGTCCTCCAACTTCGTAGGGCCATAACTCTCAAACCGTGAGGATTTATGTGACATTCCACATACCACTAGAAATGGAATGACGTGTACTATCCATATATAATTTTATTACCATCAAATATAGCAAAAAGTATACCGTTATCCATCAAACAAACTTGGGTCCATTACCCAAACCTGGGTTCTCCAACTTCACATGGTCATAACTCTCTAACCGTGAGGAGTTATGTGACGTTATACATACCACCGGAAATGGCATGAAACTAACTATCCATATAGGGCAGTTTCCCTGACAAATTCACTATCCTTCATCTCATTATTCCACAATTAAACATGGGTTCTCTTACTCTGCATAGCGTCTTCCCGTGAAGGATTTCACCATAAGGGGACCACTTTGGAGTTCATCCATATTTACTTCTTATCAACCATGAAAAAACAATAATGATTCATATTTACATCAAACAATATTGGTTCCATTAGCCAAACCTTTGTGCTATGAGGCTTTCTTCAAGGGTTGACATCAATGACAACCAACCTTAATCAACATGAATAATGCATAAAAGATGGATTATTCATCGGAAATACTTCTCACACCTCATAACTATTTGGAGTAGAAGCCAAAAATTATTCTTTAGCTCAGATGCTGAGGCTTGTTCCAAATAAATATGGCAATGGAAGTAGAGCCTGATTTCGTTGATTAGAAAAAACGACTCTCTTAATAGGCAAGATATGGACATAGGATGTATCTTCTTATACATTTATCCTGAAATTATCCATCAAGTATATGATGTATCACGAGACTCAACTCCAAATGAACTATGGACCGGATTGGAGGTTCTATTCGAGAATAAATAATATTGTGAAGATTCCATGTAGGAGGTTGAACAGATAAAGCCAAAAGAGAATCCATTAGAAGATCAAGCATTTTATTCTGAACTGTGTTCTACACAAGTATCTGCAAAAAAATATATTCCATTAATTTCAAATGATTTCTAATCCATTTCAGATTTTTTTTTTTTGAATTTAATGTGGAAGATATATTGCATGCATCTCAGGAGAAACATGCATGCACCATGCATGCATCTCAGGAGACAAAGAGGGGGCCGTGCACATCAGATTCAATTATGATATTTTATGAGAAAAAATTGCAGAAACAAATTGGATATTTTAATTCCTCTCGGAAAAATATCCAATTTAAAAAAAAAATCGTTCGAAACGAAGTTTGGGAAGTGAAGTTATGAGAATTTTAAAATTCGTAAATTTTCAGCATTTTTCCAAAAACGACCGCATGATTTTCAAAGTTTCATCCAAACTTCATTTGGGTATTCTTCATTACAAAAAGAGAATGTGGATATGCGTGTACATATCACTGGTGCATATACTTTATCATATGTGTGCATACTTCTACATCTTCAACAAAATTTTCAATGAGCACAAAATTGCACAGTTGCAAGGTCTTCGTGGAGTGAAGGACACAATTGCTTTTTGTTCCTTCTCATTATTTTTTTCTTATGCACTATATTTCCCTCTTTCCTCATTTTTTTAGTGTTTCCTTCTTATATGCATTGTATAATGGGTACCTAAAATGGCCTCTGTTGTTAGGACACATTCATCATGTACACCCTAGTAGTGTTTAGGGGGGGGGGGTGTTGGCGATATTACACACTCACCTAGAATTAGTTTCCTAAGTTTGATAGTCCAATGTTGATAACGATTCCTTAAATTAGCATATTCTCTCTAGAGAATATCCCCTACAAAATAGGGCATTCCTATTCAGTTCAGAGTCAGTTACACTTAATTAGACAAGTGGAGGTCACTCATGCATGACAACCTCAGTTTTATCACCAACAGTTGCGTGTCTCTCTCTCACTTCCACACATGTGTCTCAGTTAACTGATGATTTCATGGATCAGTTATCTAGGACTAGGTGGCAGTTCACTCTAGTGTCTATGAATGAGTGTCTAGATCTTTCTAGATCAATGCTATGGCACATTAGTTACTCATCTGACCTATATCTGTTGTAAATTATTCACTCTTTGAGTGTGGAATACGATTAATACAATTCTATTATTTTCTCTCATCTTTTCTCATTTTTTTGCAAACTCAGTGTGTCCTTTGCTAGCTAGATCTTATCTCTGCAGGTTCATTCACATTTACAATGGGTTCAAAGTCAAATTTGGAGCATAATGTTGGATGATAACCTGTATTAATCTATATGAACTAATCCTAAAATAATAGTAAGGTGAAGCCACCATAGTCATTACAAATCAACTTGGTAATTATGAAAATTCAATTTTCTATTAGAAACTTCAAGGCTGGGCACACGAATTTGACCTTTATGTTGGTTTGGAAAATATACCCGACTTAGAACTTGAAGTAGGATCAGATCCATGTTTGAAAATAAGAGAGAAGGCCACACATTAGAGAAGATGCAAAGTATTTTAACAAATAAATATGAGGAAAGGAATGAAAATGCATTTTAAAAACTCTGGTAAAATACCAAAGTTACCATTTAAATACTGTAATATTTGAGTAATAAAGAATGCAAACTATTATATTTACAAACCATAAATTTATATCTGGTCCGTGAGTAGTGGAGGTTGGATTTCCTTTTCTTTTGTATAAAGGATTTAAATGTGCCAAGTTTACCTAATTTCAATCCACACTACATTTTTGGAAGAGATTTGGCATATACATATATTTTCTTTGTATAATAAGGGGTTGGAAAATATACCTCCTTGTATCATTTTCCATGTGAAAATAGTTATATAAATAATTATAAATATTATTATCAAACAATCCTTTTTCGGAGAACAAAGAAAGGAACACTTGTTTGGAGTGCGACAGATAATGGATTTTAAACCATACATTATTAAATATTAAGTTATGCTTTTCGATGATTGGTCTGCGAAGTCCAACCTTCAGAGTGGAAATGAGAGAACATGTGAATAAATTCTAAATCCATCGAAGCGATGGCATGGACATTATAAAGTTTAAATGTATTTTAATATTACCCCTTCCCTTTCCTGATTGGTTATCAGAGTAATGAGAAGGGTACATGTGAATTTACTCTGAAATCTTAAGCCTACCATGAGATATATGTCTTAAAGTTTCAATATATTATAATAATAAAATCCCATCCTCTTGTGATTGGTGGTCGAAGTGCTGAGAGGAATGCATGCTTTTCAATCCCAAGTTGAAATAATAATTAATGCACATATTAAATCAACACACCCTTTGTTTAAGTTGAATGTTTTTAGAGTTAATTATGAAGAGTTCAGAGCATGTCTCCGAAGAGTTTGGAATACCACTCCGAAAAGTTTGAATTTTATAATTTGAATATTGTAATATTATAAACATCTAATACTTCATGTATAGGAGGTTTGGTTTACCTGAAATAATATGTATTAAATAGCGGTCAGGGTTGATATAACCTTTAATATAAAATAAATGGGCATGAGTTCCCAAACCATTTGGAGATGACCACTTTTGGAGTTGACTTTGGAGTGTTCGCAGTAACAACTTTGAAGGGTTCGGAGTACAGTCTTCAAAGAAATGGAGTATGACTCCGAAGAGTTCTACCTACTTTAGCTTGAATGTATAAAGTTGTATAAATATAATGTTGCAAGTGAAGGAGGATGGGATTATCTGGAATAAAATATAACATTAAATATATTTTAATTCCTTTCTTTTCTTCTCCCAATATTTGTATGTGTTTAAATTAAATTACGTGAAATTCGGTATGGATTTACGTGCCGAGGAGGCAGTGAATTATATACATTAATTAAGGTTAATCAATTTAAGTATATTATGGCCTAATTAAAATCCTCATGTTATAATATAATTACTCATAATTATCATATAAGTAATTAAATGAATTAGTGTTAAAATACTCCTAAGGGGGAGAATGAAAAGGTAAATCCCCATTAATTAACGAGCTAGAATTAATAAGTAGAAGTGTAACTACATGGGTATATAATTAGTGAATACTAATTATCCCTAATGAAGGTTTAATAAATAAATATTAAGGAGTGGTATTTTAGGAGGATATTAATTAAGTATCCTAAATTAGCTTACGGGAAATTGACAAATGTCATCCTATGGTCGAGTGAGCCTATACACCTTATGGTGATAGGGCGAGTCATAATGGGTCCATGTGTTGAGTGGATACTGAGTGATGTGTTATTTCAAGAGACTAAGTGTTTACGTCATGAATGACGTGGCATACCAGAGAGGAATCTATGGTTCCCTTAGGATGCCAAATTTCGATCATTAACATGTTGACAAGTTGAGTGGGGTCTAGAAGGGAAAGTATGTTAAATTTAAAGCAACTATTAAGTTCTTTTCAATTTACTAGACAATAATAGCATAAGCATGATCACTGAAAGATACACAATCACAAGGTACACAAAATTTATCTTGGGAAACCCTCATGGGGGAGAAAACCCAACAAAAACGTCCTTAATATAGATTACCAATACAATGCCAAGATAAAATACCAAACCCAAGAGAATATCCAACACTGAGCAATGTGCCTCTCTCTTCCTTCTTCTGGCAACTACAACTTCCCTCAAAATTGCGCACTAGATGAGTGACTTGTGTGAGTGAATGAATGAGGCAATTCCCTCTCTTATTTATACTAGCTGACAGGTGCTAGGGATGTGTCTCTTCACCAAGATGGGCCGAATTCTTCACTTAGTGGCTAAAACCACTTTAATTAGCCTTGGAGGCCGAATTCTGAATTAGCATAATATAATTAGGGTTTGAACAATCCACAAAAGGGGATTTGGTCATACATAAGTCCCGACATGATCAATACACAAAAGGGGATTGATCTATAAGAAAATGAATCAATAATAAATAGAATATTCTTCGTAGTTACAATATTTCAACACTCCCCCTTAACAAGAAGGTTATTATACAACACAACATCATCAAGAAGGAGAGAGGGAAACAACATAATCATCGTCTTGAACACTGACTGGAATATCTATAAATCATCGAAATTTTTTCTCATCATCAACAACATCATCATTCACAACATGGAGCTGGAGCATCATCATCATCTGAATCAACATCAATTAGCACAATACTAATATAACATCATCAATCAGTACAATACTGATACATCATCATCAACATCTTCAGAATGAAGCTGAAGTAGCAACATCATCATCATATTCAACATGAAGCTGAAGTAACATCATCATCATCATCATCTTCAACTTGAAGTTGAAGTAGCATCATCATCATCATCTTCAGCATGAAGTTGAATAATCAATAACACAAAGCTAGAATAATAATATTACCAACATGAGGTTGGTACACCAACATCAACAACACGAGGCTGGTACAACAACATCAATGTCAACACGAGGCTAGAGCAACATCAAGAACATGAGGCTGGTATAACAACATCAACAAAACGAGGATGGAGAAACATCAACAACATGATGATGGTACAACAACATCATCAACAGGAGGTTGAGAAAGCAACATCATCAATATCATCAACACAAGGTTGAGATAACAACATCATCAATATTGTCACCATGAGGATGAGATAAAAACATAATCAATATCATCAACACGAGGTTGAGATAACAACATCATCAATATCATCAACACAAGGATGAGATAATAACATCATCAACATATGGCAACAAAACGAGGAAGGTGTAACAACAAAATTTTGTAGTACTCTGACAATCCCTAAGGATCTACCAAGGAATCATAAGATTCCCTAGGATATAAAATCCTAACGGAGCTACCACATGGTACTCTGACAGACCATCCTTACTGGACCTTCGGGATCTTCCCAAGAATCATAATATTCTCTAGTATTATAAAAATCCTAACGGAGCTACCACTACTGACCACAAATGGCATATACATGCACATGTACTCTGACAAACCGTCCTTACTGGAACTTTGGTATCTGTCCAAGGATGATCAATCCCCTAGGATATAAAATCCTAACTGAGCTACCCATTGTTGGTCAGGATACCATAGTATCATCAACATCACTCCCCCTTTTGAAGGAGGTCCTTTCGGACTATACCAAGATTGTCTCAAAAGTATGTAAAATTTACACGAGACAGAGGATTGGTCAACACATATGAAACCTGCTTATTTGTGCCAACATATTGGATATTTACATCTCCTCTCTGCATCATATCACAAATGTAGTGATATCGGATATATGCGCTTTGACTTATTATGCAACACATGGTTCTTCGCCATTTTTATGCAACTCTGGTTATCACATAGAATCATGGTTGCTTCCATCTCCATATCAAATAGACCTGTCAACAAATTTCAAAGTCATATGGCTTCATAACTGGTAGAACATGTAGCAATATATTCCGCTTTTGTAGTGTTGAGAAAAATAATGCATTGCTTCCTTCTCTGCCATGAAGTCATGGCTGACCCTAGACTGAAACAACATCTTGAAGTGCTCTTTCCATGAGAAATACTTCCAGCCCAATATGAATCAGTATAACCAACCAGTTTGACGTCATGATCTCCATTATAACAGAGACTAAGGTACACCGTACCCTTAAGGTATCTCATCACATGTTTTACAAGGTAATCATGTCTTGGATCTATCAGATATTGACTCAAGGTGTTCAAAGAAAAACATATATCTGGCCTGGTATTTGTTAGATACATCAAAGATCCAATGATCTATCTATACAACATAGCATCAACCAATTCTGATGAAGTATCAACCAGGAGCTTCGACTTTGTTTCCATGGGTGTGTTCATGGATTTACATTCCAACAAGTCAAACCTCTTCAATATTTCTACTACATACTTCCCTTGGTTAAGGAATATCTTCTTTGGGCTCTTCCAAACTTCAAGAACTAAGAAATAATGCATTAGGTCTTTCATATCAAACTTTGTAGCAAGATTCTTCTTACAGTATGTGATGATATTTTCTACAACTGTCAAGAATAGATTGCCTACATATAGTATAAACATTACTAGCTCATTATTCATAACATTTAAGTAAAGGTTAGAATCATATTTACTCTTGGTAAAGCCCAATCTTTCCAGGAAACTGTTAATTCTACCATACCAAGCTCTAGGAGATTGCTTTAATCCATACAAAGATTTCTTCAATATGTAGACATGAGTCTTTCTATCTTCAACTTCAAATCAATTTTTTTTTTTTTACATCATATTGTACCATCCTAGTACTCTTGCTTCAAATCCAACTTAATATGCACAATCATGTTCTAGTTCTATGTGATTTCTACGAAGAACTATCTGTATCATTATTTGAGAGTATGTCCTCTACTCTCTCTGCAATTGTTCCTTCTGCAACTGGGACACTACACCTGTAGCTTCTCTGAAGTTGAGAATGACTACTCTATTCTCACTGTGGCTGTTGAAATCTGAGAGTAACTCCTCTACTCTGTTACAACAACAATCTTCATCTGAAACTGGGATTGGATCAATAACTGACACCAAGGGTAGCTTATCTTCTTTCATGGAATTAACTCAATCTCAAATATAGGGACTTCTCCCCCTGAATCTCATACTATATCAGAATCATGGTTGTTTTGGTTGTCTTCATGAGTACTGGAACTATTTCTTCAATTACTTGAGTAAGTATCTCATCATAGTCTTCTCCCTTTTGCTGGGAGAATCCTATGGACACAATTCAGTCTTTGTACATATGCAACATGCTTTATCTATTAGATCAACACTGACTTCCCTTCTAGTCCCACGGAAAAATCCATATCCCAGTCTTTCTGACTGGCTTCCTTCTCTGTCACTGAAACAAGGGAATCTTTTCAGGAGATTTCATATCTCCTAGAAGTCTCTGAAGTTATGATATAGTCTTCTCATGGCATCTGTCTCCCAGTCCTAGAATATGTCTCTACATATGATCCTTTTTTAGATCAATCTTACTTTGTTATTTATTTCTTTTGAGTCTACAAGGACTTCATAGTCTCTACAGGATATAATTGGTGTTGGATACCAAGTCTTAATATGAAAAATTGAGTCTGACTTCAAATGAATTCTAGTTCCTGTTAAGGTGGCTTCAATATCCTTTGAACAAGTCTAATGTGAGTTGTTTTTCTAATGTTCAGTCATCTTTGGATCCTTTTGCTCCTTAAAATCAATCTCCATATGAGATACTATGGATCTCAAAAAATAGCTTCTTCTTCATCTTCTTTGGTACATGAATGTATATGGTCATGTACACAGTCAGCTTCATGTCCCATCTAATCTGTTTCCTTCTGCAACCTTCACTATAGCTTCCTTTGGGTTATCACCTGTGACCTGAAGCAAGGTCAACAAAACAACAAGCAAGAATAATACTCTTTTGATAATAGTAATAAAACCATATAAAAAATAATCATCACAGTAGCTCCTTTAGATATATCACTTGTGACTTACCTGAAACAAAGATCAAGAGTAAAAAATACAATACGAAATGAGATCAACACTCTTCTAGTGTTGTGATCAAACATTCCTCCATGGGTAACCTAGAACCAACACAATAATTTTCTCCTAGAGGAGATGTTAGTTGTATCTGGTAAATGATTACAATAAGAATTTATCTCAATATGCTCACATGCTACCAAGTATAATACTTTTCAAAAAATGCTACCTCAATTATAGTGTTCAATTGTAATGAGGTAGTTATCAAACTTATCATGTGCAACTTTGAATCTTATCAACTTAATCAGTCAAACCTGGAACATGGAGTCTTGTCCTCAAGAATGAGTGTTCTTCTTTTCTTCCAAGTCTCCTTCACTCAATATGACAAGTGATTTCTTCAACCTGTCTTATGTACTAATAAAATATGCTATCTTGACAGGAATCTAAGTTAGAGAATAAATTCTAATCTCATTCTAATACCTTGACTTTATTTTTATTTTTTTCGGCCAAGGGTTATTATGATGGTCATTGCTTCAACATACAACCGATAAGGTCAAAACAATTTCATAAAAAATAGATGCATATCAAGATGATCAAACTTGGGGTGCATTATTCCTCTAAATGGGTTGGATCTGATATCCTTCTAGATCTATGATTTTCAACAAATCCTTTCTTCTACAAGTACCCTTTTAGAATAATAATACATTTTAACCAGATGTAAGTACATACCTCTGACAATGTCTTGCTAGGGTTTGGTGCAATAAAACAATAGTCCCAACACTTCACGAAGACTTTCACTACAACTGGTACTATAGTTGGTGTTGCAACTAGCATGAAGGTACTGGCATTTCAACTGCAACTGATAATGCAACTGTAAATATAATTGGTACTGCAACTGCGACTAGTATTGCAACTGCAACTGTAATTTAGGGTTTTATGAGGAAACCCTAATTTTTCAACTTTCAAATTTTGGAATTCTGATCCAGGGAATAAATGTGCTGGGCTGAGGCGAGTAGGCTAGAGCTATCATATTTCAAAAATTTCAATTTTTACCCCTTGAAACTTGACCTGTGTAAATCTGGACTAGTACTTCTGGTAATGGTTTTGGTTTCCTAGTTTTCTGGTACTAGTCAAAACTAGAGTGTCACTTTTTGGAAGCTCTGACCACTGAAAAGGTGCGCTCAAGATGATAATGTTTTCATTGGGCTAGGGCACACTTCCCTAGATGGTTTTTGGTTAGAATTTTTCTTCCAAAAAAATCCCTAATTTTCTTCTACGACAACAATGATGTTTTTTATTACCCAGTGAAAGGTGCTCTACTTAGTTTAACTCTAATACTATGTTAAATTTAGATATGCTATTAAGTTATTTTCAATTTATTAGACAATAATAACATAAGAAATATCACTTAAAGATGGACAATCACAAGGTACATAACATTTATCCTTGGAAACCCTCATGGGGGAGAAAACCTAGCAAAATATTCCTTAATATAGATTGCCAATATAATTCCAAGATAAAAGACCAAACACAAGAGAATATCCAACACTGAGCAATGCACCTCTCTCTTCCTTCTTTCGGCAACTGCATCTTCCCTCAAACTTGTGCACTAGATGAGTGATTTGAGTGAGTGAATGAATGAGGCATTGCCCTCTCTTATTTATACTAGCTGGAAGGTGCTAGGGATGTGTCTCTTCACCAAGCTATGCCAACTTCTTCACTTAATGGATAAAACCACTTTAATTATCTATGGGGGATGAATTCTCAATTAACATGATATAATTAGGGTTTGACCAATCCACAAAAGGGTATTTGGTCATACATAATTCCCGACATGATCAATCCACAAAACGGGATTGATCTATAAGAAAATGACTCAATAATAAATATAATATTCTTCAAAGTTACAATTAGAATATTCTTCACAGTTACAATATTTCAACAAAGAAAAACTTAGGTGTTGAATGGATCCTAAGCATAGGTCGAGAGATTTTGCGTGCATCGAGATCGCTAATCGAAGGAAAGGGAATATTCCTTGATACCTTGGGTTATGGGTAGAGATAATACACAAACTAATCAAAATCCAATTGGAGTGTATCAAGAGGGAATATTCTCTGATACCATATTCATCGGAGGTAAGAGAAGAGTGCACCAAGAGAAGGTCTGAGTGACAATGGATGTAGGCTTGTGTGGATTGAAGTTCCACCATGGAAGGCTATGGTAGTGCCACATCAAGACTAGGGTCTCACCACGTTAGTTGGCGTGGACAATTAGATGTCACATGGAAGTAAGATAGATGTTGCCTCAGTAAACCCAAGAACTTTGGAAGATCATAACTCTCGTTCCAAAGATCGGTTCTTAGTGAACTTACCGTCGTTGGAAAGATCTTGACAAAAAAAAATTAATACTCCATCTCCTAAAAGGTACTTAGTGAGTTAGATGTGTTACAGAGTGGTATCAAAGTAGGAAACCACACTTGGCTTTCTTGGGTTCATGAAAGAGTAAAATAAATTTAATTTTTTTTCGTAGAAAACTTTTAAGGGGGAGGGAATCCTACCCTACCCTATTTATTAGAGCATGATTCAAATACAAGGCCTGGATTGGCTAGAGAACAGTCACAAGACTAGTTTACCAAGGCTAAAATGAGGCTATTGAAAGTGTTTACTGTTGCAAGGAGCTTATATGATAAGTTCCTTGAGGAGAAGGATTATAGATTGAAATTTTGTTGGGATTTTACTAAAAAAAAATTGAATCATATCGTTGATTTTGGGGAATGATAGCCACTCCTATAGGAGTGGGTGATCCAAATGGATCCAAAAAGGCCAAAAATTTGAAGTTCTCGGATCCAGACAAAACTAGCACCATTGCGTAGTGCTCATCATTTTGATTCTAAAAGTATATTCTTTTTCGAAAATGGACTTTGTATGGCGAAGTTATCGCAGTATGAAGTTCAGGTCAAACAAGAAAAAATTCAAAGTCAAGTCAACAGTCCGTACTGCTGATGTCAGTAGTATGTCAACATGACAGGTGGCAGAAGATGTCATGATGAAATCAACATGACATGTGGCAACACTAGGGTGTGCCATATGGTAGTCAGATTTGGCATTTTTAGGGGTCAATTTGGACCAGTAAAAAGTTGACACGTGGCACTGTACATAACTGACACATGGAAATCTGTATGATGACGTGGCCCAGTGATAGGTTTCCGCATGGTAGTGACATCGTGACAAGTGACAGGCTCTAGGCATGACGCATGGTGTACAAAGCTGACTGTGCAGGTTGACTAGTAGGTGACTCAGATGTACGGACCAATTGCATGGTGACACATGACCCAATCATAGGGTGCCACGTGGCACCTTGGATAAGGCCAAAGAGGTCTGGGTAAATTTTTTTCCCACCTTTGACGAATTGGAACACATGACCTATGGGCACGCCAAAGTTATAACCACCACGCACTAAACCATCTGGGCTACCATGTTACTTGTTATAACATATGGCCCGATATGTATTTAAGTTTGGTTAGCATGGGATTTGGGGGCTAGCCCGCTGACCAAGGCCTATGACTAGGAGACAAAGGACGAAAGACTAGGGCGCAGGGCTAGTGCGAGGTCGCATGGCTCTCCACGTGATTAGGGGTCGAGGAAAAATGGGCTGACGCGCATATATTTTTCCGAGTGGGTTTAAAAATTTATATTTGGCATTTTGTTGGTTTATTATGCTGATTTTAATGGGATTGTGCCCAATTTTGGAGGATCTGGAGCCGTATTTGAGGCCAGATTTCGGGAGGAAGTTGGGATGTGAACCCAAACCCCAATACTATATAAATCAAGCATTATGTAGTTTTGAAACAAGTCACAAGTGACTCTTGAAGAAATAGCTTGTGAAGGCTAAAGCCATTTTAGAAAGAAAAGCCAGAAAAGTGTCTCAGCTTGTGAGGCTTATTCCGAGAGTTCTACTCCACATTTTTTATTTTTGTCTATGTCATCAGGTTCCTGAGATAGAGAAGAGTACATTCGAGTAATTCATAGAACTGAGTGCTGTAATTTCAAAACAAAATTTTGAGCATTAAGTAATAAGAAAGAAGCCTCCGCACTAGAGCTAAGTGCCTGGAGATGTAGGCATATTTGTCGAACTTTGTTATCAATTTCTGGTGTTCAATTTGTTTATGGTTTGTCTCTTTGTGTTTTCCACTATTTCTTTTCATTCTTTAATTTTTTACCACTTATATATCCACATGCATTGTTAGAAAATATATTGTTAAAATCGAAGTCAAGGTGTAAATTACTAAGCATCAATTTCAGATCAAGTGGTATCAAAGCAGGTTGACTATATTGCAGGAATTGTGAATAAGCATGGGGAAAATATTGAAGCGAGCTAGAATCCAGGAACTCAAGGAGATCAATCAATATATTCAACGAGAAAATGTGGAGTTGAGAATATTGGTACAAATCCCCAAAGAAGACAGGGAAAGTTTGCGAACATTAGTGTTAGCAACAAAAGAAAGACCAGTTGGAAGAAGTCCTTTTATTAGGAGTCTGAGTCCTGTCAAGGATGATTAAATTTATCCATTTCGTAGTCAATCATATGAGGAGGATTCATATACTCTTTCTACTCCGGTTGAGGAGAAGTTAGTAGGAGAGGCCATTGGCACATTTTCCTCACTAGCGAAAATTACTCAGTATACTAAATATTCTCTTATAGTTGCTTAGGAATTGGAGTCAGACGATCATGATATTGTTTCTTTTGAAAAACATACCAAAGGAATTGGTATGAAAATATTATCCAAGTTTGGCTACATGAAAGGAAAAGGTCTTCGAAAGCATGACCAAGCAGAGCTCAACCTATCGAGGTGCGAGAACGAACACTCCATGAAGGATTGGGATACACAGAAGAGTCTAATGATGACAACAATCCAGTGGTTTGTTGTGCCCATTGTTAGAAGTTCGGACACAATGTTGACCATTGTTGGGATCAACATCCAGAAATTAAACCAACATGGATTCAAACTTGTAAAGGCAAGGAAGAAGCTCAAGCCAACAGTGATGTGAACAATGAGTCGCAAAAGAAAGGTAAAAT
>ML823328.1:83341-97302 GCA_009831015.1 Picea engelmannii | reverse complement strand
CTTCATCTCATTATTACACAAATAAGCATGGGTTCTCTAACCATACTTCTAGGATAACTCAATCTGCAAAGCGTCTTCCCATGAGGGCTTTCACCATAAGGGGAGCACTTTGGATTTCATCCATTTCTACTTATTATCAACCATGACAAGACAATAACGAGTAATCTTTACATCAAACAAACTTGGGTCCATTACCTAAACCTTTGTGCTATGGGGCTTTCTTCAAGGGTTGACATCAATGACAACCAATCTTAATCAATAGAGTAGATCTTGTGTGTCTTCCTTTGGGAGCCACAACTGAAACAGTGGAGTCGCCAGGTGAAAGTTGAAATCTTCAAGGTATTGATTTCTGATGCACCTTCAGAATCATAATTTCTTTGTCGTTCAATCCCAGAAAAATGTCTTCAATTCATTCCCCGACAATGATGCCAAGAATGTTAGCACTGAGAGTCACCCTTATATTGCAAGAGGATAAGCCCAGTACCCATAAAAATGTTTGTGGAGGTTGTTTTATGAGTGGAGGTCAAATGGACAAAGTGCGGTTCAACAATGTTTAAACACAAAAACTGGACAAACGATGCATAACGAAATGAGGTCCTCATTAACTTCAGTCAGTGGTTATGGTTAAATATGAGTAGAAGGAAGACTTAGTGAGAAAAGTGGACAAGTCTTCCATGAGCATCCGACCTTCAAGCAACTTAGAGAAGAAAAAATCAGACACAAGAGCACTCCTGAACTCAAGTTTAAGATACTGAAATATATCACATCAATATTATAATCAAACCTCGATTACAATACAACTGTAACAACTCATCTGGATCATCCATGCACGATCATTTCAGCATGAGAGGAAACAAGACAACGAAAAAAAATACTGAAAAAGGTCATAACAAGAGTATAATCAAACCTCCATTATAATACAACGACACCACCTCATTTGGATCTTCCATGCATGAGTGTTTCAACACAAAAGTAAACACGTAATATCCCAAGGCCAAACCCCTTCTAAATTGTAATTTTTTCTTATAGGCTGGTGAGTTAAGTGGTTAGACGCTGAAAGACTTATGTGTTTATTAGGTTGGTGAGCTAGATACCAAGGCCAAGAGCCTGATATTTTGTTGGTATATGTACTTATTCAGATCATTAATAAAAATACAAACACTGCTGTGTGCAGACCCTCCATGAAGAAGAGTTATGGGGGACTAAGCTCCACTAGGTATGGTAAGGAAAAGGGGGCTAAGTATTGGGTCTAGGGGCCAAACTAGGGGACTTACCTCTAGAGGAATAATATTTTAATATTATTTCCTGAAGACTAAAGTGAAAATTATATGATTTTGTTATCCTAAGTTTCTGGTGGCTAGGGGACATAAGATAAATGGAATGCATGCAGCTCCAGGAAGACAAGTGTCGACCTGGGCTCATGCAGTTAAAAGAGGAAGCATCAACTGTGTTGGGGGGTTCGTGATTCATTTTTCTGCCATCCTCCGTTTGAATTCGCTGGTGGTACTCTGTTTGAACCATCTTGCCTATGCGTTGCATCTGCATACCCGAGCACAATGAAGGAAACCCTCACAGGAAGGTTGGTCATCCTGCCATTCTCCCATCATGTACATGAACTGTTCTTTCCTCTGCATTGTTTGACCTCAACATACGTCTTGCACCTCTGAAACCAGAAATGAGAAAGTCATCCTGTGTTGTTTCCTGTGAAGCCTGATGCAATTGTAGTTGCCTGAGCCATGTTATGACTTAGTGTTAGGATGTTTCCTTTTTGGGTGTCCATACCCATTTTTCCCTGTTGCTGTTGCTGTTGTTGTCAACCGTACCTAGCTATACATGAGTCAAAGGTTGATTATCATACCTGTGAGAAAATCTCCCATGTGAGAGAGTCTGTTGGGAAGTGAGTTCTCTTGGGATAAAATATCCTTCATGTTGCTTTGTGCAACTTCCTTGTTGTCCTTGCCAAGCCTAGAATTACCTTTCCCGATGGAGTTTAGTTTGAGCTCGGGGGTGACCTACTACTAAGAATGATGAGAAGTGCGGTCTAAGGCTGGGAGGTTTGTGGAAGGTCTGCATGCAGTTGGTGGATTTACTCCATATAAAAGATAAGTATCATTATGTGTTTAATTATGTATTTTATGCATGTTGTTGTGATGCTGTATTTCTTCATGTATTCCGTTGCTTGTATGAATTTCTCTTAATTATATTTAATTATGTATGATAGAAGTAACTCTATGTTAGTTGTGTTAAGTTCATTAAAATGCATATATTTTATATAAGCTATAAATTCCACTTGGTAGCATTACCCGGTCTTTGGATGGCCTTGGATGTTATAATATGGTATCAAAGCCCTAGGTTTCAATGCTGAACCTGGATGGCCCGGATAAGTGGTCTTTGGACCCAAGGTTTCGAGTGGAAATGGTGTTCGGATGGAACCAATTTTGAACCTTAGAATATTTATTAGTGCCAACGGGTTACTTGGCCATGTTACGAAGCTCAAGAGGAGTAGTGTAGAATAAAACCACATCCAGCGTGGTCTTTGACCAAAAAGAGAGAGAGAGAGAGCTCAACACTTGGGGTGTTGAGAGCCGTAGGATCTGTTAGGCAAAAAGGAGAGTCCTTTACGACCGTCAAATCTAGAGAAGGTGCAAGAAGGTTAGCCTGGAATCCTTTCGGAGTTCGGAAATTGGAAGAAGCAGGGTGCGTTGAGGCATAAACCTCCGAAACTTGAAACTTTGAAATCCCAAGAAGATCTACATCGTAGATCTGGGTAAAAGATCTTGACCATTGGATCAAGCAAAAGAGAAGATTGTAATTTCGAGAGTTCGATTGTCGGGAGAACTGGGATGTGTTAATGCACAAACTCCTGAAGCCCGAAATTACGAAGTCCTGAAGAGCTGAAGTAGTGGGTCATGCTGATGCCACTTGGATGGACGTGGACACATGGGGTGTGTGCCATGTGAAAATGGGTCCCGAAGGAAAATGTAGATGCAGTGGGCCTGGATGGTGTCGCCTGGGGTAATGTGGAACTTATTAAGTGCACCACGTGTCACCACCATGGTTGGTGATAGCTGTGCTATGGGCCTTGAGGCTAGAAAGGTTGGAAGTTCGAAGAGTTGGGAGGGAAGCAAGAGTGGGAGCTTCTAGGACCAAAGTCCCGAACCTCTGAAACCCAAAACTCTGAAGTCCTGAAACTTCAAAGTCCCAAAGCTTTGAAGTCCCAGAGGCTTCGATGACATATTTTCCCTTGTGTATGTTCACCATCATATGTTTGGTATGCTGGACGGTTGATCCGGTTGCCTCGCAAGCTCGGTAATTTGAAACTCCGAGTAAATGATGTGCTATGATTGGAGTTTTTCGAAATCCGAAGTCCCAAATAGAGAACCTTGAGATCTAATGCTTGGTCATGACCCATGGTTGCGTGGGTTGGGGAACTGAGAGAAAAGGGCTAAGGCCCGAGTTTACTACAGAGCCAAGAAGAGCTCGGAAAATTCATGAAAACTCAACGTTTTCTTGAATCAAATTTGTTTATCAATGCTATGGGATTTGTTAAGGAATACTGGCCTGACAAAATCCAGTTGTCTGCAGATTGTGATGCAGAAGTTCAACAAGTGCCAGAACCGAATAGAATTGCCACTAAGTGCAAAAGAAATGGAACAGGCACAAACTGCTTCCAGTTCCGAGGATGAAGCAAAAGGAATGGATGTCCATTTGGGAGATGAAGGATCGAACTCCAATGGACATGGAGAAGAGATAGATAAGGAAGAGCATATGATGAAAATCATTTAACGATTGCAGAAAGATGCCCAGGCTCATCGATCTGGTAATAGAAATCTCATGAAATCCAGGGATCAAAAAGGAAAATTAAACTTAAAGTTGATGCAGAGTCTAGAAAGAATCAAAAGGAAGTTGGATAAGGAGAGTGACTCAAGCAAAATAGGGAGTCACAAGAATCCTGAGAGGAAAATAATATCAAGAAGCATTAGCAATCATCATCATCACTCCCTGAAACATTCCAATAAGGAGGCACACAATAGTTCAAGCCCATCTCCTACCAGAAAACATAGGAGATCTGGAGTGGATGAACTGAAGGGAGAAATGAACAAGATTAAACCTCCTACTTTTGACGGAGAACGCCAGAAAGATGAAGATGTCGAGACTTGGTTGATTGGCATGAGGAAATATTTCCAATTGCAAAACTATTCTTTTCATGTAGAGGGAAGAATTTCCATTTACCAACTTAAAGGAAAGGCATATGTATGGTGGGAGCAACTTGTGCAAGTACAACACGTCAGAGAGAAGAATGTTACTTGAAGAGAGTTCAAGAGACATTTTGAAAAAAAGTACTTAACTAAGAGATACTATGATAGTAAGATGAAAGAGTTCTTTGAACTCAAGCTGGGCAGCATGACCATTGATGAATACGAACGAAATTTTTTGGAATTGCTGAAGTATGTTCCCTTCATCAGGGACGAGGCTGTCAAAATTCAAAGTTATCCGAGTGGACTTTCATCTTCCATCAATGACAAGATCCAGTATGATGACCCAAAGACTATGGAATAAACCTTAAGGAGAGAAAAATTCTTATACGATTAACAAAAAGAAAATCCTACCTTCCAAAAATCTTGGGAAGACAAGAAGAAGTTTAAGAGGGAGCAGAGGAGAAAGGGAAACACGCCATCATTTTTCAGGAACAATCCTCAAGGACAACCATCTTGTAGAGAGCCCAGGAAGGATGAAGTGGGTGGAAAAATTCCAAGACAACCACCTGTGGAATGCTGGGGCTGTAAAGGAAATCATAGATACAGAGATTGCCCCCACAGAAATGACAAAGTGAGAGTTGTCCACAATGTGCAGTGGGTAGAAACAATGGAGGACATGGGCAGTAGAGTACCAAGGATATACACAACCTTGGACAACAAGCAAGCAAAATATCATTTGCACATGATTGAAGTAGAAGGTATGATCAACAACCATGCCTTTACTATTTTAATTGATTAAGGGGCTAGCCATAGTTATATAGATCCTAGAGTGGTGGAAAGTTTGAAATTGTCGAGAAGAAAACATGAAAATTATTGGTTAGTGCAGCTGGCTACAGGAACCAAGAGAAAAGTCACTAAGTTAGTTAAGTCCTTTCCAGTGGACATGAATGGACTGAGCACAAATGATGAATTGAACATTTTGCCTTTAGGTTCTTATGACTGTCTAATTGGCTTGGACTGGTTGGACCAACACCATGCCATCCTGGACTGTCATAACAAGGCATTCACTTGCCTGAATAAGGAAGGGAATCATAGAATAGTCCAAGGAATTCCTAGAGCTTTTTCTATCAGAGAAAACTCAACAATGCAGCTGAAGAAGTGCTACAAGAAAGGATGTCAATTATTTGTAGCCCATGTGGAGGAACAATCTAAGTACGAGGTCTCAAAGATTGGATATCATGCAGTACTAAAGGAGTTTGAAGATGTATTTTAGGAGGTACTCAGACTACCCCTGAAGAGAGATATTGACTTCTCTGTAAACTTGATACCTAGAGCAACTCCAATGTCGAAAGCTCCTTATAGAATGAGTACGCCAGAGCTGAAAGAGATGCAATTGCAGCTTGAAGAGCTTATGAAGAAGTGGTATATACACCCAAGTGTGTCACCTTGGGGTGCCCCGGTCCCATTCGTGAAGAAGAAGGATGGGACGTTTATATTGTGTATCAATTTCAGATAATTGAACAAAGTAACAGTAAAGAAAAAATATCCTCTGCCAAGGATTGATGACCTCTTCTATCAGTTGAAGGATGCGAATATATTTTCGAAGATAGACCTTATATTAGGATATTACCATGTAAGGATAAAGGATGAAGACATCAACAAGACCGCCTTTAGAAAAATGTATGGTCATTACGAGTTCACAATGGTGCCGTTTGGGCTATGAAATGCACCCGATGTTTTTATGTGCCTAATGAATGATGTATTCAGGGACTATCTAGACAAGTTTTCATAGTCTTCTTGGATGACATTTTGGTGTATTCCAAGTCGGAGGAAGAGCATGAACAACATATGAGGATGGTGTTTCAAGTGCTAAGAGGGCACCGATTGTATGCCAAATTGAGTAAGTGCTCATTTTATCAAAAACAAATCCATTACTTGGGGCATATTATTTCGAAGAATGGGATAGTTGTAGATCCCGAGAAGATTGAGGCCATCAGAGAATGGCCAACACCAAGGAATGTGACATAAGTCAGATCCTTTATGGGTCTAGCTAGTTATTATAGAAGGTTTATCGCAGGATTCTCGAGGATAAGCTCACCCTATCACTTCCTTGCAAAGGAAGGAGAAGAAGTTTCAGTGGACAAAATATTGTGAGAGAAGATTCCAACAATTGAAGCAATTGTTAGCCAGTGCTCCAATCTTAAGGATTGTAGATCCAAATGAATATTTTGTGGTGTACACTAATGCATGCAAAGAAGGTCTGGGAAGAGTCCTCAGTCAGAATGGATTCATAATTTGTTATGAATCCAGAAAGTTGAAAGAGCACGAAAGGAACTATGCAACTCATGAATTGGAGTTGGCAGCCATAGTACACGCTCTAAAGAAATGGAGTCATTACCTCATGGGGAGGAGGTTCAAACTGAGGATAGACCATAACGGTCTGAAGTATTTGTTTGATCAACCAAACTTGAATGCTAGACAAAGTAGGTGGTTGGGTTTTATCTGTGAGTACAATTTTGATATCAAGCATATCAAAGGTAAGGATAATAAAGTGGTTGATGCACTCAACATGAGAGTACATGAATTACATGCTACAACCATTAGCATGCACCGAACTGATATTAAAGGCAGAATTTTGGAAGCTGCAAATGCAGATTTGCAGTATAGAGATTTGGTAGCAAAGCTACAACAAGGTGATATGCCACAGAAAGTAGAAAATTATAAGCTGGAAACGGATGGAATACTTCTGTACAAGAACATAATTTATGTATCTAATGTCAAGGAATTGAAAAGTATGATTTTGCATGAAATTCATAATGTGCCTTATGCAGGACACCCTGGATATCAGAAGACTGTGGCAACAGTCAAGAGCCATTAATTTTGGCCAGGTATGAAGATAGAGATTGCAGAATACATCACCATATGTATGGAATGCCAAAAGGTTAAAGCTGAGCATAGGCACCCAACAGGGTTACTGCAACCTTTACCCATTCCTGAGTGGAAGTGGGAAGTGGTGACAATGGATTTCATCACACGATTGCCTAGAATAGGCAAACAACATGATTCAATCATGGTGGTAGTGGACAAGCTTACAAAATCTACCCATTTCATCGCATTAAAGACTACTCACAAGGCAACAGATGTTGCTTACATATTTATGAAATAAGTGGCACGATTGCACAGAATTCCCAAGACAATTGTGTCTCACAGGGACCCGAAATTTACCTCCAAGTTATGGAAGGGGTTGTTTAAGGGATTCAGAATGAATATGAACTTCAACACTACTTATCATCCTGAATTTGATGGGAAAACAAAGAGGGAGAACCAAGTGATAGAATACATGTTAAGAATGTATGTGATGGACAAACCGTATAAATGGGAAGACTACCTACACTTGGTAGAATTCGCCTACAACAATGGTTATCAAGCATCATTGAAGATGAGCTCGTTTGAGGCACTTTATGGCAGAAAGTGCAATACTCCAGTAAGATGGGATAATCCAATATATAGAGTAGTGGTTGGGCCAGAGATGATCAAGGAAATGGAAGAACACATTCTTAAGATTAAGAAGAATTTGAAAGCTTCCTAAGTCAGACATAAGAGTTATGCTGATAAGAACATAATCCATAGGGAGTTCAAAGTGGGTGATCATATTTTTCTGAAAGTAAAAGCTAACAGAAGTTCCCTAAAGCTGGGAAACTATTCCAAGTTGGAAACCATATTTTGTGGGCCATTTGAAATCCTAGAAAGGATTGGACTAGTTGCATATATGCTTGCATTGCCTGCATCCATGACTGTACATAATGTGTTTCATATTTCATTGCTTAAGAAATATATACCTAATGCTAATCATATAATCCATTGGAATGTGATTCAGGTGGAACAAGAAGGCGTCTTGTAGGTGCATCAGGTGCGTATACTGGACTAGAAAAGCAAGTAGCTCCGGAATCGAGCCATAGGATTTGTAAAAGTCCAGTGGACCTGGTATGGTCTTGAGGATACAACATGGGAGCATGAAGATGCTATGCGGGCATAGTACCCGCATCTTTTTGAAGATTTTGGAAATCTTGTTGTTGTTTTGTAAATAAGTTGCATTGAGGACAGTGCAAAAAAAAGGGGAGGGGATTGTAATGCCCCAAGGCCGAACCCCTTCTGAATTGTAATTTTTCTTGTAGACTGGTGATCCAAGTGGTTAGAAGCTGCAATACTTATGTGTTTATTAGGATGGTGAGCCAGATACCAAGGCCAGGAGCCTGATATTTTGTTGGTATATGTAATTATTCAGATCATTAATAAAAATATAAATGCTGTTGCATGTCGATCCTCCATGAAGAAGAGTTACGGGGGACTAAGCTCCACTAGGTAGGGTAAGGAAAAGGGGGCTAAGTATTGGGTCTAGGGGCTAAAATAGGGGACTAACCTCTAGAGGAATAATATTTTAATATTATTTCCTGAAGACTAAAGTGAACATTATATGATTTTGTTATCCCAAGTTCCTAGTGGCTGGGGGATGTAAGATAAATGGAATGCATTAAGCTCTAGGAAGACACGTGTCGACCTGGGCTCATGCAGTTAAAAGCATTAGCCTCAGCTATTTTGGGGGGTTCGTGAGTCATTTTCCTGCCATCCTCCATTTTTCCCTGTTGTTGTTTCTATTACTGTTGATGTTGTTGTAAACCGTACTTGGATGTAGCTGAGTCGAAGGATGGTTATCAGAACTATGAGCATCTCTCCCAGGTGAGAGAGTCTGCTGAGAAGTGATTTCTCCTGGGATAAAAGATCCTTCCTGTTTCTTTGTGCAACTTCCTTGTTGTCCTTGCTAAGCCTAGAATTACCTTGCTCGATGGAGTTTAGTCCCAGATCGGGGTGACCTGCTACTGAGAATGATGAGCAATGAGGTATAAGGCTGGGAGGTTTGTGGAAGGTCTACACGCAGTTCACAGATTTACTCCAGATAAAATATAAGTATCATTATGTGTTTAATTATGTATTTTATGCATGTTGTTTTGATGTTGTATTTCTTCATGTATTCCGTTTCTTGTATGAATTGCTCTTAATTCTATTTAATTCTGTATGATAGCAATAAATCTATGTTAGTTGTGTTAAGTTAATTAAAATGCATATAATTTATATAAGCTGTAAATTCCGCTTGGTAGAATTACCCGGTCTTTGGATGGTCGGGAATGTTACAAAACAGATGATGAAAGAAGCTGACTTCTATTAATGAGAAAGTCTTAGGTCTCATACATAACCAGAGAACAACTCTGGTATCAAAATATTAAAAAATAGGGAGCTTTACTCAATGATTTGACCACCATAACAAAATCTTGAACTAATCTATTTATACTCATATCAGTGAACAACCACTAGGAGAGTCATCTAGCCATCCCATACAAGGATTTTCGTCTGTGAATTCCTCTGTCAAACTGTACGTGTTTCCTCCTGTTAGATGAAAACTCATATCAGTATGGCCCTACAAGAAGAAACCGTCCATCGTGGTACCTCAGGATGATAGTTCTGTCTCCTCAGCCATAGCTTCCATGCTTTCTATTTATGGACCAAGCTGAGGTTTCAGCTACCAGTCCTTGTTCATTAACTGAATCCTCCTCGATATAGGAGCGCGGCTGGATGACTAGCGGGTGACCACATGTTGATGTTGGATACAACATTATACACGCATGTGATTTCGGGGCCGTTGAAAATGGTTTGGACCCACACCGCTTTCGGGCTCGAAATGCACCATCTTCCTCCACGTAGCCTCCCCGCAATACCGCGGTTTGGATTTTGGCCCGCCTTTGGATTTTAATGCATGTGCATCTTGTGGCGCCGAAATGATTGGTGGCTGTTGATCCGATCACTATCTGTGAGCTTGTCGCACCGACTATTTTAGCACCCTTGCCAAAGCTTTATCCGCCTACCAACTATGGGATCCTTCCAACCACATTTAAAGGTGGCGCTAAACTGAACTGCACAGGGGGGATCTTTGTTGTTGAAAACTGCACCTGCCTGTTTTCCCGCGCTCATGGCTGTCACCTGCGACCCTTAACAACTTCATGTGATAAAACAAAGTATATCTAAAAAGATATTTATAATGACATTATTTATTTCCTCTTTTAACTTGTAGACCTACACTTTATCTTTCGTGGGTGTGGCTTAAGTAAATCCCTTGCAACCTTGCAAGGATATCTGGGTTCAAATCTTAACACCCATCATTTGATAGTTTTCTTAGACAATATTAATTTTGATGTTTTATTGATTCTTGCATTATTAATACACCTATTCCTTTTTTTTTACTAGAATTAGAGGCCAAGGGTTCAATATCCTTGACCATGTCTCTTTTTCTTTCATTCAATAATTTTTTTCTCATTGGTTTCCTTTTATAATATGTTTTTGGGCAAGGACTAGCTGGGTTGAAAGGACCATAATCCCTTAGACTTGATCCTAGAAGGCCATGCCACCATATGTAATGACCTTAAATCTAGGTAACATATTAATCTATTTGAATAAATCAATATTAAGACTAATTTTATACTATTCAAGCCAATAAAACCCCTACCTTCTTAATATTTTCATATGTATAATATGTTGATTTTAATCCAAATAAAACAAGATTCAAAAGTGGATCGAGTAAAATAATCTTATGTGTAGTTTCCAATGTGGTAACAAGTGGGTAAATAATGAACCCAATTGATTGTCTCAACCAATTATCACGAGTGTTTCTAGGAATTTATCTGTTAGGGTCCTAACCCGCACATAGGTAGAGAAATATATTCAGATGTAATAAAGGTCAATATTAATAAGGCCTTTCAATAAAATAGAATAAGGCGGATGTAAGAAGACCTAATAGAAGCTTCCACTTCTAGAAGGATCTTCCTCTAGATGNTTCTCTTGATAGACAT
The DNA here is from genome assembly GCA_009831015.1 of Picea engelmannii. NCBI lineage: Eukaryota > Viridiplantae > Streptophyta > Pinopsida > Pinales > Pinaceae > Picea > Picea engelmannii. The sequence continues at coordinate 86,204 of ML823328.1, read as the reverse complement.
ATTTAGTATAAATAAGGGTCGAGGATATGAAAACCCTGGCTTGGATATTATTGTAACAGAGTGCTGCTCGACTAGAGGTTACCTCCTCGAATAGGCCTGTGAACATTGCTTTATGAATCAAAGTGCTATTTCTGTTGTTGTTCTTATATCATTTCTGTGTTATTGTGGAGATTATGCTGGTTATATTACTGCTATTCTGCCATTTCTAGCATTTTATTTCTGTTTTGCATACTTTTTATATCTGGTATATTACAAGTGGTATCAGAGCACTTTCCTTGGCAGACATTATGGACAAGTATTTTTTATTTTTGCAGATTTTTTTTTTTCGGAGAAGAAAAAAGAGGGCCGCGACATTCCATAAATTTTCGGCATATTTCTGTGCAATATTTGCAGAAATAGCTTGTAGATCTGATTTCCTCTCAGAAAAACACTCAAGTTGAAGAAAAAAAATGTCCGAAACGAATTCCGAGAAGTCAAGATATTGAAGTTTTAAAATCTGCAATTTTCAGGTTTTTTTCCGCAGACGAAGGAGCGATTTTTTATTTTTGTAGCAGCTGGAGGCCGAATTTTCCCAAACAAATTACAGATCTGAGTTTCTCTCACAATTTCACCCAATTTCAAAAACAAAATCAGCCTAAACGGAGTCCGGGAAGTGAAGTTATGAGCATTTTAAATTCAACAGTTTTTCAGGGTTTTTCTGGAAAATGCCGCGATTTTCTGCAATAAGTTATTGTTCTATTTTTTGGGTTTTTTCGTGAAGGATACGGGACCAAAGGGTTCATAGCGTCTTAGATGGACATTTACTCTCAAGCCCTCAAAGAAATTATTGAAACATTCAAATCCCAATTGTATGACACATTGAATGATAAATTGGATGCCTTTGTAGATGGCCTCACAAATGACCTCAATGATAGTTTTCGTAGTATTCAAAATTCATTGGATAACATGCAAGAGAGATTTCTTATGGCAGACATAAGGGATGAATATAATCAAGAAATATATTCTTGGTATGATCTCAAGGCTAATTGCGATGATTGGTATATGGATAGTTGTCATTTCTGGGATGACAACCACTTCCATATTTTATTTGATGACTCTACTCCACCTTTTGTAGAGAAAATCAATGTCCCACATCAGGAGCTAGTTACCAACGTCCAACCTGCATATTTTATGATGGTATTTTTCCTTCCAGATTCATATTTGATCCTCTCCCACTATGTGGATGAATATTCTTATTTGGATCCACATGGTAGGTGTCAGTATTGGGAGCATCATTTTCAGTTGGTTATTGGGTGCCGATATCTTCCGTGTGGAGTTCACATGAGCACTTGGACATGGGACCCTGGTTTACAATGGCGGTTGGACTACTTCATCATGGTGGATTTCCTTTCTACATGGGACCTTGGTTCTTCAGTCTTCTTCAACATTATGGTCCACAATTATCCATGGGACCCTGTTATATGGTTGTACATCAAGCATTGAGGAAAACACTTTCATAAGGGGGATGGAATGTAAGGTATCTAGAGAGGTAGTAGGGGGGCCCAGAGGGTCCATAGTGATAATACTAGAGGTCATTCAATGTAAGTTGGACTAGGTCCACTATATTATTAAATAAGGCCCACTATTGTAGTTAGATATAATAAATGAAAGGGGACTTCTTAGAAGGTTCTACTTCTAGAAGATTCCTCCTCTAGAATATTCTTAGGTGATGGTAGCACTATATAAAGGTGTTCAAGCAATGTAAGGGAACATGAAGAGAAATATTGTATTGTGGAGTGGTAGCTCAACAGGAGGATGCCCCCTCGAAGAGGCAAGTGAACATGAGAGGAATCGATCATTTCCCCTTGTGCCTGAGTCACCTGAAATCACTGACATAACCCCTCCCCCAGACCCTCCCGAAGTGGAACCGATCATTTCCCTCAATGCTCTCACTGGATTCTCCACCCCCCAAACCCTCAAGTTGATCAGTTACATCAAACATCAGAAGGTCATCATTCTGGTTGATAGTGGAAGCACCCATAATTTTATTTATTGCCTTATTGCCGAAGAAACTCATTACTACATCCATGTCGTCAACAATTTCCAAATCATGATTGCCAATGGTGGTTCCATGAAATGTGGAGCACGCTGTGAAAATGTGCGTCGCCAAATAGGTGACTACCACCTAAAATCCCATATGTTTGTTATCGACATGGATGGTTATGACATTTTGTTGGGTGCAGACTGACTAAGGAATTTGGGTCCCATTCTCATGGATTTTAAGGAATTAATCATGCAATTCGACCAGGACGGCCACCAATATAAATTCCAAGGCATCACTGCTGGTTCACTTGAGGTCATTAGTTCCCATCGCATGGAAAAGATGCTAAAAAAAGGTCATTCTGGTGTCATTTCCCAACTCCATGCCATACAAGCAACAGAGACACCCCCGGTGCCGCAAGACCTCCAAGCCCTCATTTCTAAACATCAAATGGTATTTTCCACTCCCCAAGGACTCCCTCATTCCTGTGGTGTTCATGATCATTCCATTCCCCTTGTACCCGGAAGCCTTTCTCCCAATATCCATCCGTATCGCCACCCCTTTTCACAAAAAAATGAAATTGAGAAAATGGTCCAGGAACTCCTTACTGCATGCATTATCTACCCTAGTACGAGCCCTTAATCTTCTCCTGTAGTCATGGTCCTGAAGAAAGAAGGTTCTTGGAGCACGTGTCCTGACTTCCGTGCCCTCAACAAACTGACCATTAAAGACAAATTTACCATCCCTGTCATTGATGACCTCCTGGATGAATTGAGTGGCACCCAATTCTTTACTAAACTTGATCTTCGCTTGGGCTATCACCAAATATGTATGAAAGAGGCA
>ML823328.1:31718-47834 GCA_009831015.1 Picea engelmannii | reverse complement strand
AAACTTAGCATCTCTTCCATATTTATCTCTTAAAATAGGTTTTGGTTTATTCCCATTAAAGAATAAAAGTTATCTCTAAATACATACATTTTGGATGTGCCTCTAAGTCTTACAAACATCGGATTGACAATCATTTGCACTCTAATTTACATCAGTAGATTGGAGCCTAACAAGGATGTTGGGAAGTACATCAAGTCCTGCATTGCTTGCGCCATTGCCAAACCGACCATCATGAAGCAAGGCCTCTATACTCCACTTTCTACCCCCAGTCGACCTTGGGAATCCATCTCTATGGATTACATGTCGGGCCTTCCTTCTACTAAGCATGGCAATGACTGTGTTTTTGTGTTCATCGACCGATTCTCGAAGATGTCCATTATGATGGTTTGCAAGAAGAATATCACAGTAGAAGCCACTGCTAAATTCTTCTTTGAACAAGTGTGGGTACACTTTGGGATCCCACAGTCTATCATCTCAGATCGGTACAATAGGTTCCTCAGTACATTTTGGTCCAGCCTCTGGTCGATGCTGGACACCAAGCTCACCAAGTCCACAACTTTCCATCCACAAACTGATGACCAGACAAAGGTCTTCAACCGGATGATTGTACACATTCTGCGCATGTACAACTCAAATCATCCACACACATGGGATGAGAGCCTCCCCTATGTAAAACACAGCTACAACCAGTCTCTCCATAGCTCAACCAGCCATAACCCCTTTCAAGTGGGCTTGGGATTCCAACCACTATGTCCCATTGATGTAGCCATGCCATTTGCGGCTACTCGGGTAGATTCATCCCATGTCCATTCTGAGGCTGACAAGGAAAACAACTTCATTGATCGCATTCAACACATCCGCCAACAAGTTCATGACATATTGGACAGAGCCAATGCTAAGTACAAGAAATGACATGATCAACATCGGGTGCCACACAACTTCCAGGTGGGCGACAAAGTGTGGCTACATTTGCAAAAGGAGCGCCTCACTGGACCCTACCGCAAGATTCGCCTACTCCGATATGGGCCATACACCATCACCAAGGCTGTAGGGGACAATGCCTTTGAGCTCGATATTCCACCATTCCTTGGTCTGCACCCAGTGTTCAATGTGGACCGCCTTCAGCCCTACTTTCCACCTCTACTAGACACATCCGACATGACAGAACAACTCACACCAACAAAGTTAAACCCAGATTGCATGGAACAAGCCACAACTGATATAAAATAATTGGAGAAACCGACAACCAATAGGTTTTCTACAAAAACACCATTAGGGTTGAACCCTTTTACCTTTTCAAAATATTTCAAATTGAGGCTGTGGAAGTGGCCCACAAATTCGTCTATATTTTTCATATTCCTAAATATGAAATCCCCGACTTTCCAAGGCAGAGGTATGAATTGGTTTTTTCTCTTTTCATGGAAAAAATGCGACGAGTAGGTGTACATCCTTGTTATCTCAGCAACAAACATTTTGTCAGATATGTGACATGGAAGGAAGGAAGGAAGGATTTTCTTTGGATCCAAAAATACTTATAACGTTATAATTTTCCATTTTTTCTAGTGTCCCCTTCCTATTTAGGAACTTACTCGCCTGGTCAGACATCCAGGGAGCATTTTTTCCAAACAACAATTCTTTGAAAACTGAGACAAAATCATTAAAGACTTCAGAAAAGTGATGAGAGGCCTTGTGCCTCCACAATGATTGATACCAGAAGGTTACTGGGTCGAACCCACAATTTACCTTCTTGCAGATATATAATCTCAGGAACTGACAAAAATGTGCTATCACAAAGACCAAATAAGATGACATAAAAAATTTCTTATCCTTCTTGTATTGTGCCAATTGGGAAGAGATTTCAATGGAAATAAACTTACCCCAGTCGAAGATGGCTTGTTCCTTGACCGTAAAATAAAGAATGTAAAGAATCATCCAGGAGATGCTAGTCATGGTTTCATGTCCTGTTATTCTCATAAAGAGCCATGCAATTTCCCGGAAGGGATTTTTGAATGCGCCAACTTGCAATATTGTGATATCCTCGGGGACGACCACTGGGTTCTCTAGGAATTTAGGTAAGAGGTCGAGTCCATTGTCATGATTTTTTAAGAACTCCTTGCAATCTTCAACTATGAAGGTGAGCGTTGGCTCGGAAAGCCTCAACATCTTACAGAAAACCCGAGGTGATAGAGAGACAGGGGAATGGTCCTACAAATGCATGATCCGCTGGCTTGGAATGTATCTCTCAGTGCACCAGGAGACCAACTCCTTGCAATCAAAAACTTCTGTGACACACCCTACGCACAAAATTCTAGATGTCTATATTATTTCCTTCTGGGCAAAAGGGGATGAATAATAGGAATATGCCCTGGACCACTGAAAACTTTGATCTCCGCGTCCAAAAATATTCAGTGTATCTCAAAAGAACTATTGTCAAATTGCTGCCATAAGTCGACGAAGACATTCCCTTGCTCTAAATTATGTTAGGAATTAATGCTGGTGGGAGATAAAATAATCCTCTGTAAATCCTGTTTAATATGATATAATAGGAGGTCTCCTCGAGCCTTTTGCTAATTAATGGCCATCCCTTCGAACCTGTATGGTAAGTTATTAACATTAAAATCATAGTAAATGTTCATTGGGAAAGGCGCGAGGGTGGCGGGGACGGGTGGGGGAAATATGTGAAATGATATTTTTTGTGAACCAGGGAACCCATGAACCCAAGAGCCCACGATGGTAAGAGGTGTGAAATTGGCTAAGTGTGGGATGATGCGGCGGTCAGATAGGTTCATGTTAGGAAGAATGACACTTAGGCAGTTTCATGGGAGTCCGAGGATCGAAATGTAGATCACGTAACTCTTTGGTGCAATATGTATATCACGAAACACAGGAAAATGAAAGCTCGATCTCGTCAACCTGGGAATCCACGATCGTAAAATTGGCTAAGTATGGAACAACACGGCAGTCGGTCGGACTCGTAAAGTGAAGTTGTAGATAAAGGTGAGAAAAATTAAGTCCACCAAACCGGGAGCTCGCGCTTTAAAATGAAACTAAGTGTTAGAACTAGAAAGGTGTAGTAAGAGGGAAAACAGAAGAGGGAAAAATGGGTAAGTCTAGAAGGGGGCAAAGAAAGGGAGAAACGAATCCGGGAAAATAGAAAATGGGAGGGAATTTTTTGGAAGCAGGAAATGGCCTTAACAACAGGCTCCAACTGTGGGATGATGACCCCTTGTGGGTTGTCAAGAATCCAAAATCTCTCGTGACCAGGTGCTTCTGCCCATTGGGCTATGGAGTCAAATTAAGAATATACAAACTAAAAATAAAATTATGTACAATGAGAATGAAAAATTCTAGGAGAAGAAACCTTTTAGATGTTTCCCGTTGACAAGCAACATTAACCTTTTTCCTTTCATATCTTGGAGCATATATGAGTTGAAGCCCAATATTTTTTCGACGACATAGGGCCTGATCCAGAGTGCTTTGAACTTCATGTGTACAGATGTATTTTCCTTGGCTTTGTTCCAAAGCAGTACCAATTATCCCTTCTGGAATTTCTTCATAGTTGTGCTTTGATCGAAATAGTTTTTGATGATCTGCTGCCTTTGAGATGTCTGGTTCAGGGCTTTGCTTCTTTCCTCTAGCTTCATCAACGATTGATCATTTTTTGAGTAGGCGAAGTGTCTTTCGTATCTTCAGTATTAACCACAAAGATCAATGCGTTAAGCTCGAGGTTAATTGGAATTTTTTCCTCTTTCCCATAGACCAATAGATACAAAGTCATCCTGGTACTATCTTTCAGGGTTGTCCTACTTTCCCATAATGCTTCTGTCAGCTTCATGTGCCAATTTCTTTGGTTTCCATCAACAATTTTCTTCAATATCTGCATAAGGGTTTTGTTCATGGATTTGGCAAGGCCATTTCCTTGTGGATAATAATTCAAAGACTGACCCATGATGATCCCATAGTATCTGCAGAACTTCATGAATTTTGACCCAATGAAGATCGAACCGTTGTCTGTGATGAATTTATTAGGAACACCAAACCTTGATATAATGTATTCTTTGAGGAATCCAATCGATTCTTCAACATCGACTTTCTTCAGTGCCATCGCTTTTGGCCATTTTGTGAAATAATCGATAGCTGTTAGAATGTATGTGTTCCCTTTGCTAGATTTCAGATTAATCGGCCCAACGCCATCAAGTCCCCATTGGGAAAATGGTTGTTCCACCACAATCGGCTACAGAGACATCACAACTTTTTTCATTTTTTTCAAGAAATGATAGAATGAAAAACATATCCTTATTGCGGCATACGAGTCCCTGAAGATTGACGACCAGTTGAATCCCACTCTAATTATTTTGTGAGCAGTTGCAGTGGGTGCGAAGTGGCCACCACATATTCCTTCATGGAATTCTTTGATTAGTGCCAGAGCTTGATTCTCATCGACGCATGTCAACAATATACTATCGAAATTCCTTCTGAAAAGTATGTTAGAAATCAATACATACTGGTTTGACTTCATATTAAGTGTCCTTCTCTCCTTGGAGCTCATTGTAACATGGAATTGTCTGGATCTTAAATAAAATATGATATCTCTGAACCATTCTAAATCATCTAATGGTTCCCTGACTAAGATTGAAATAATTCCATCAACTGAGTTCCCATTCACCATAAGCTTGCATAATCCTTTTCATTTTATTGCCTTCAACGGTTTGATCTTGATATCATACTCTTGAATTTTTGCTAATTAGTTGGCCCATTTTCCTTCCCTCGACTGTTGATTTAGGAGAATCTTGACAGGTGATGAGGGGACATAGGAAATCAAATGAGAGTTTAGTATATGATTTTGAAAGTGTGCCACAAAGTTTACAAGGGACAACACATGTTTCTCGAGTTCTGATTACCTCCACTCATAGTCATGTAAAGTTTTTCTCATAAAGATTATGGGGAGCTCTTCTCCATTGCTATTTTTCTGAGTTAGGATGGATGCAACAATTGCCTCTGTAGAAAATGAATAGATAATGAAATCCCTTTAAAAATTTGGACTAATGAGGATGGGGGTGGTGGTGATGGTCCCCTTGATCTTGCTGAATGCTTCATGAGTATCTGCTGTCCACTCAAACCTTTGTTCCTTTTTCAACAATAAATTGATGGGTTTAACGATGCTTGTGTAATCAGGGACAAATCTTCGAACAAAAATAATTTTCCCGAAGAATGACTAGACTCCCTTCTTTGATGTTTGGGGGTTGAGTTCATTAATCACTTTAACTCTTTTTGGGTCAATGCAAATCCCTTCCTTGCATACAATGTGGCCCAACAACTTGCCTTGAGTCATGAAAAATAAGCATTTCTTTGGGTTGAGAGAGACGTCGTATGATCTAAATCTTTCAAATACTTTTCTTAAATGATGGATGTGATCCTCCCTTTTGCTTGAATGCACTGTCATGTCATCTTGGTAGTCTACCATGGAATTTCCTATTAACCTGTTGAACTCATGATCCATGGCTCTTTTGAATGTAGCCCCAACATTCTTCAAGCTGAAGGGAATTCTAGCGTATGCATTTGTCTCCCATGGTGTGATAAATGTTTTTTTTTCTATTTCCTCTTCAGCCACCAAAACTTGATTATATCTGGAGAAACCGTCCAACATAGACATGCAAGCCGATCCTGTGACTTGCTGTAGCAGAAACTCCATGTTGGGCGACGGAAAATTATCTGTTATGCTTGCTTTGTTAAGATCTCTGAAGTTGATGCACATTTGGATTTCCCCAATCTTATTCCTGACAATCACTATATTTGAAATCCAGTTTGATGTCTAATGGGATAAATTATCCCTACTTTCTTCAACTTCTCCAACTCCATTTTTACCAGAGGCTTCAACTTGGGATTCATCATTCTTATGTTTTGTTTCACCGGTTTGGCTTCTTCCCTCAAAGGAATGACATGCTAGATTATCGTTTTGTCATAAGCCTTTAAGTCATCATAAGTCCAAGGAAACACAACAATATATTCGTTGAATAAGGTGACATATTGATCAAATTCTTTGGGGGTGCAATTGATTCCCAAATTGACATATTTCGGGGATTGGTCCTTTCCAATATTGACTTTTCTTGTCTCTTTCACCTTTCGAATTGGAATTTCTTCACAAAGATTCTTGGAATGATCATCTTTTGTGAAAAAATATTAAGCTTGTATGCAATCTTTGGGGACGACAATCTCTTTATCATATTCTTCTTCATCATCGTTTAACAAAAAATTATCCAATTGTTCATCATTTTCAAACACTTGCAAGTGCTCAATATTATCGAGCACACATGGCCTAAATGCCTTTTCCACATGGAAAGATGTTTTTCTTAGGATATCATCTGGATTTGATAAGGAAGCTGCCAAAGCTAGCGAATCAACCTTATGGTTCTTATCCCTTGGGATGAAAGCAATATTGAAAGAGATGAAATATTCCATTAGTTCATTAACTCTATTGAAATACAATGTAAGACTTTCCTTTTTTATCTTGTATTTTTGGGTAACCTGGTTGATGAACAACTCTGAATCTCCAATCCCAATGAGATGTTATATTTTTGTTCCTTGAGCAAGGATCATCCCCTAGATTAAAGATTCACATTCTGCCTCATTATTCATGCATGGAAACTCCAGTATTACAACATGAAGATGCGTCGTCTTATCCAGGCTTACGTGAACAATCCCAACTCCATTCCCTGATTTAGAGCATGCTCCATCGAATGAAATTCTTCAGTAACCTTCAAATACACACTCTGGGACCTCCAAGTCTTGAACTCGTTCTAGGTTTTCATTATGCTTCACATCCAAGATAGCATATTTTCCGATCTCGACGTCTATGTAGTCTTCCATTAACTCATTATCCTTCTTCTTGAAGGATAAGTGTTTTTTGGGCTCTCGGGGTACTTTAATAATTGCTCCCTCCTTTCCTGGTAGATTCATACAACTACCGTTGTTCATTATATATCCACCGATCATGGAGCTCCAATCTCTTCCCAACACAACCCCATATGTTGGAGGCAGATCTACAACAATAATATTAAAAAAAGTGATGATATGGGGAGCTACGATAATCCATGAATATAAATACTTGATGTCTCTGTATGTCGACACTTTTCTTGAATCGATGGCATATATTCTCTCGCCAGTTTCATAATATTTAGTGCAACTCATGCCCAATTCTTCCATGACCGCGAGTGACATTATATTATTTGTCGCACTAGTATCAACTAAAAAGTTATGTAATGCAACATCATGGTTTTCAATTGAGATGTAGAAGGGTGGAATTTTACCTCTCAACTTAGCGGTCAACGGACTCTGTTTCTATTTTGGAGTGGTAACGCCATCTTCTGTTCTTTCCTATGGATCATCTAGAAATTTCAAGATATTCTGCCTTTGCTGAGGAATCTTCACCACTTCTATGAATGAAAAGCTTATCCTCAGTTTACTTAAGTCCTCCACGACATTGTACGTCATTTGAGTTGAGCTTGTCTCTACGGGTTGTCTTGTGGTTCCAATTGTCACCTTCTCATTCATCACTTTTTCACTGGGGTTTTCTTTTTCTTTTTCTTTTTGTATTTCTTTGTCAGAGTCACCTTTATTCTTGGGTCTATTTACAAATCCTCTTTTCTGGGTGAAGTTTTCTTGTGAGTTAGGATCGTCATCGCCCTCTCCATGTATGTACATAGATGCCTCACATTCGTCCATCTACACTTTCTCATAGAATTCATTAGGTAAGTAATAACCTTCTTGCTCGGTTGATTGATCGTCATAGACATCATCCAAAACAACCGTATTTGGAGTGGGTTGTCTAGGAACCCTTGGTCTCGGTGGGTCTTTGGTATTCTTGAATCTGAACCTGTTTTCGAGGGGAGGGTTCCTCCTTTGTTCGAGAATTGGAATTATTGGGTTTGGCATGTAATTATCTCCCCTTCTCAACCTAGTTATTTCATTCCATATATTTTTATTGTCCTATTCATATAAGCAATCTCAATTCTCTGCTTTGTTTCCTGTGTCGTTGCAGGGTCAATTTTTACGTCAGGTATGGTTCCCTTAAAAAATCCTCCTCCCTCCATTTGATTCTTAGCTTCTCGAGGTTTAAAATCTTCATTTCTTCTCGAACTTGAAGCTCCTTGATTATCTATATTCAATCCTGCAATTTGTCTTTGTATTTTTCCCAATATAATGTCGGGGTTAGCACCCGTTTCAATCATGATTTCTTCCATCTCAGTAGCCTTAGTCATTTCTTCCTCCAGGGTATCCATCTGGGATGTTTTGATGGCATGTTTCACATTTGGGGGCATTGCATTCTTATAGAAACCGAGAATGACTGGGTCATTTGGTCTTTTGTCTTCTGGGATTCTACTCAAAGTCTTATTGAACCTGAGATTAAAATCTTGTATCCTTTCATTCTTCCTTAAACCAATCTGTGTGAATTCTATGAGGAGGGTATGGTAGGCAATTTGGGGGGAAACATATTAAGGAACATAACTTTGAGGTCATTAAATGAGCGAATGGATCTATTGGGAAATTTTGTATACCGTTCATAAGCTCTTTCTAATAAAGTTTGAAAAAATAACCTCACCATGACGTCATCATGCTCAACTCGGTAGAAGTCACAAACATTAATAAATAAATGCAAATGCCTCTTTGCATCGATTGTCCCATCTCTAACAAATTCCTTCAAGGTGCCCTTAGGGAGAACTGGGAGTTCGTGTTGTTCACCCATGAGATTAAGAGGGGAATCTCTCACCCTCTTTCTGTTTCCAAACCCTGGTGTTATCACTGAAAAATCGTTCACAACATTGCACACAATGGTTGAAGAAGACATCAATTCCAACAACAATTAGTACACCTACAACACCAAAATCCATCAAAAAGGCATAAAATTATATACTCGGCTCAAAAATTAAAGTGTGCAAATTCACCAAAGGAAGTGTGTGCACTATGCGTAGGCTAACACAACCCTAAGCACACACTATGAGTAGAATGCACAATATACATGACTATCTACGAGAAAATCCATGCACTTCTCATGAACAACGCATTTATGAATATTGTCGTCCTCTAAACCACTTCCATCCCGACCCCCAACACAATTTTACACTCAGATCTGAGAGAAATCTAGCTTGGAGGTTGGTCAAGGGCTAGGAAGTGCCCTAAAAGGCCCCTTGTTCACACTATGAACCAGTTGTATCTTGCCATGAATGGACACTATAAATATGTGCCATGGGTGTTCTAGAAAAATATGAAATTCAAGGTATTGTTATGCTGGAAGAATTCTTCTTGGAGAATCCTCTTTTCTCTTTGAATCATTCAAGCACTATATCAAGGGCCATTCCACTCACCTCTTGAGAGGATTGGAATTGTATTTCTTCACCATTGTTACTTTCCATTGCATGAAGAGAAGAGCTCTTTATTAGGGAACTCAAAATCCCTCCAAAGGAGGAAGAGGGAATTCATAAGTTCCCACCTTTCTCTACAATGTTAGCCTATCAATATATTGATCCATTGGTAGCTATACGATTGTCATTTTTTGTTTTTGATGGTTCTAGTTCTTGCAAGCTTCTCTAAGATATTTTTTTTATTTTATTTCTATTTCCTTGTTTCATGTGTATTTGGTTATCTAATCAACTCACAAAACTCTGTCTTGTTTAGTTGACTTTGCTAGGCAAGTAAGTGTTGTGTTTTTTCTCATCCATGTGGCAAAACTATCACAACAGATTGGCGACCATATTGGGGATTGTGAATCAAATTCCTCCCTATTTAAGTCTTAGAGAACTTATTTCTAATTGTTTGGATATGAAATTACCATAAATGACCTAATCTAGTCTTCCAAAGTTAGAATTCAAAGCCAAGGCAAGATAATTTCATTTAGATTTTTTTTTCCTGACGTGTGACAGGCAGTGTGTGGATTTCGAGGCAAACAGACACACATTCTACACTCTGTGCATGCAATAACCTTCATAAACCCATGCATTCTGCTTGCTTAGCATGACTGTTAGAACTATAGCCCACGCACAAGTTCAGTATTTGGAAAATTTTAATGGTTTTATGAGTGGTTTGAGGCCCCTTGCATTCAGATTTTAATTTCCTGCACTTTGTAAAGAAATAACACTTCACTTAGAGTCCTTTATCACAAGGAAGGTTAGATAACATAAGCACATAGGGGTAAAAAGAATCACAATTCTTCTATTTCCTTTTTTACCACTTGGATGACTCATTTGGCATTTAAAACTTTGAGTTAAAGTTGTTTCTTTTTCAAAACACAATCAATTAATTTGGGACTAGAAATCAATTTTAAACTCCCAAGTATGCTCTTCCCCTGCACCCAAGTGTGATCTCGGGAATCAGAAAAGGTGGTTGAAAGGAAATTTCATCTCCCTTAAAAAATCACTAGGAGAGGAAAAAACCCCCCTAGGGTACCTCTTAGTTTTGGAAAATTATCTTAAATCTTTGTAAGGGCCCATACATGCCCACATGTTTACAATCTTAGGATAGTTTCTAAAAGATTTCTCAGTCTAGACAACACTCTAGGAAAGTTTAAACGATCAAGTAAGAGCCCATACATGCCCACATGTCTATAATCCTAGGATAGTTTCAAAAGATTTTCTAGTATAGACAACATTCTAGGGAGTTTAAAGGATCAAGTAAGGAGCCCTATGTCCACATTGCTAGTTCTCTAGGGCTTTAAATATTCCGCAAGGTTGTACCAAAGAAACATAGTAAGCTAGGTAAGAAGATTTGTAAGGACCACAGGAAGTCTACATGTTGCAATCTTACACTTAACTTATTAAAAATATTTTGCACACTTTCCACTTTTTTTTCACACAAACCCACTCATCACACACATAATTTCTATTAGAATAGTGGAGGTCGAAGTAGGATTTTTTTTAGTACTCACAAAGTACTTCAAAGGAACTACAAAATATCTGACTACTTCTTTAGAAATTATCCACACCAATTTAATTCAAATGAGGTTGGTCCATGACCCCAATCTCTCAGCCCACTCCATCTAAAACTTTTCTTAGAACGTACTAAATTTTCCTCCACAGGAGGTGCCTAGAGATTTTTTTTAGTCTAGGTAGGATATCGGGGGTAGGAATCCAAATAACCCCCTGCTATTAGGTTCTCACATTTTGAAAACAATAGAAGTTGAGAATAGGGATCTTTCAAAACCTCCAAGTCAAGTGTTCCTATACCATAAGGCAGAGAGATACCCGTGAATGGTTAAAGGCTAAGGTTCGGTTGTTCTGCGCATCCCTCCTTGAGTCACCCAACTCTTGTGAGGGTATCCAACCCATGACCCATTCTTTAGGTCAAAAATCTAAATGTTTCACTTTGACAGAGGTACTTGGTGGCTTGTTGGCCCTTGACCAATTTTGGGACTTCGATAGGCTAGTCGAAGATGAAGCACAAGGCGAAGTGGAGATCGCAGGATCTCGCCCCCTTTTTGAAGGGACTTTTGGGTTAGGGTATATGTAATGGGTATGGGATGTCAGCCTATGGGTTTTACCCATGTTTAGGCATTTTGTAATGTACAAATAGAAAGATAGGTGAAGTAAGGGGGAAAATGCAGTAATGTAATATTGTGCTAAGTGCAAGTGATTAGGTCTATGTGACCAAGTAAGCTTTGTGCATATTGTGTGTTGAGAAATTGCAGAGCTGAGTGCAAGTGATTGTAAGTAGGCTCTGTGCAGTAACCTAGCTCGACGAAGGAGGATCTGTAGAGGTGCACACAGATCTCCTGTCCTAGGTGGAGTGGGTTTTTGAGGCTATGTGCTTGTAGAAGATTGACAAAATACGATAAAGAAGAAGAAGAGTTGGTGGACGTAGCCCCACATTGGGGTGAACCACACAATCTTGTGTTATGTTTGCTTTGTGCATTATGATTGATATGTTATTGATGTGATTTATGCTTAGTGTAGTGATATATGTTAGATGCATTTGATATAATAGTAGCTTGGTGCTTATGTTATGAATAAATGCTAGATCTGATCTCTTTCTATGTGCTAAGTGCTTGCATGTGTTAGATTTGGTTGAATACCGTGTTGTTTTGTAATTAGGTTTTCGGCCTGCAATGTGAATAAGGGTTAAATACCAATGAATGTTAACTGCTAAGTGCTATGTTAAAGTGTTGTGATCATAGATCTGTGTCTCATCTAGGTTGTAGACACTTGAGTCCTACAACCACCCCTACCTCTACCTTGGGTGAGACTTCATCTGCTTTGTAGGTGTTGCCGAAAGGGTCAATAGTTAGGGTTTTTTTGGTGTGCTATTGAAGCATTGAACCCCGGGTCTGCCCCTGTGCCAACAAATGGTTCTTTTGCTAGGACCTGACACCGTGATTGCTGGGAACTAAAGAAAAGAGAAATCTCTATGCGTAGATTTGTTGCTTTAGTGTGTAGTATTCTACTTGACTTGCAAATCTCTCTGCTAAGAAAGGAATCAAATCTGAATAAAAGAGGTAAGATCTTGAAGCTTTGTGCTCTGAGAAAGGTAAGATAAGTGAAAATTTTTGTTTCAAAATAATGGATCTAGGAATGCTTGATAGATTTTGTACTATTCTAAAAACTATGGAAAAACTAGACGAAAGAACATTGGATATGAGTAGATCTGATAAAAATAGTGAAAGATATGTTATGCCCATGCATAGAAAAAATGTTTGGACTAACAAATGGATGCAAGACCCTAGAAATATTTTTTTACAGGTTAGTTACTGTGATCCTAGTGCACAGTACATGAAAGGTTGGGGATCATTCAAACGAAAGAGAGGATTAACTCTTTGTTATAGTTGCAGAAGACCATGAAATATTGCTAAGGAATGCCCTGGTAGAGGTCCTATTTATCTTTGTTGTAAATCTATGGACCAAGAAGTTTTGGATTTCCCTAGAATGATTGCAAAAGTTGAAAATATGAACATGAGACGAGAAAACCATGAGACATGCTAAGAAACTAAGGATATGATGGAACCCCAAGGAGAATGAGAGACTGCATTATTACAGATGAAAGAAACCCTGACTGATCACAGAGACATCAATTTATCAGATATCTTAAAAGAAAAGGAGTGCATTGAAACACGAATAGGAGACTTCGACATAGACTGTGTTCTGGATGCAGAAACACAGGTGAATATCATGACAAAAAGAACTTGGGAAATTTTGGGAAATCTTAATATGGTTCCTTCATTGGAAGGAATATGATTATTTAGAGGAAAGATGATAACCCTATGTGGAATACTTACCCAAGCATCTATGAGTGCTCATGGAACTTCGACAGAGGAAGAATTTGAGGTCGTTAAATTTGTTGAAAACAACGCCCCATTTTCTATTTTGCTAGGAAAAACCTGGATTGAGAAAGATTAGATACGAAGGAAAAAAGAAGAGGAGGATATAGAACATAAAAAGAAAGAACTAAGGGACTTCATGGCTAGGAGAATAAAACACTTACTAGAAGAACAAGAGGACCGGTCAAAGCTACTGAGGACTAGAGATCTGGACGTTGAAGTTGAAAGAACACATGAAGACTTGAAACACCTGAATGTACAAGAGAGTAGAGCACCTACTTCAGAAAGAGAAGAAGTATTACTCTCAGAACCCTTGAACGACCCAAAACAGTGCCAAGTTACTACACCAAAGGGAGATAAGAATAAAAATAGAAAGAGGAACCCAGTGACTCAAATAAGAGGAAAGAAATCTAGAAAGCTCAGTAAGAATAAAGAAAAGTTAGAAAAATTGCAGGAAGTTCTAGAGAGAACTTCGCAGAAGAAAGATTTGCAGAACTTGAACTTCGTCAGGATATCAAAATAACATAGATTGGCACTTTTTCACGATGAATAAATATGACCATTGGAGGCATCTTGACCATTATACCGATGCTCCAAAATGGCTTGAACTGCAGTTATGGATAGAAAGATCACCATTAGACCGTTGGGACCGCGCCATAATGGATGGAATTGCATTGATTGAGGTGCTCTGACTCGTTGGAGGAATCCATTACGATGTTATCTATTTATCCCATCGAGTGTTACAATAAGAATTTTTTTGTAAACAATGATTATTCGAGCCCATAGAGAACTAGTTGCTTTGTGCTATGCTTATTGAGACCTTGCCACCTATTTTGTTACATTGAGAGTTTGAACATCGACCTGAGATACCTGATCTCAAGCCTGCATGTCGAATGACTTCAGTGCAGTGGAGAAATCTATCGAAGAGATCATCATTGACCTCATGGCTGAGAAGGTCATGTTTGTAGGAGTTCAAGCCTCATTGACGAGAGAAGTGCAAGCATCCTTGTCGACTGCTCGTGGATATGGACCATCCCGAGATGCGACAGAGAAACAAACCAAGCATCATGATGACTTGGTGAATGAAAAGCTCATCCCATCCATCTTGTCTGACTACATCCCACCTCTAGCTGGAATGATGAGTCGTGATAGTGTCCTGAGGGACTTCGACTACACCTTGATTACTGCATACCTCCTGAAGGGGATACGTGCAATAGGATGACAATTAGGACAACTCATGACATTGAATATCAACGACTATAACTTGGGAGATCGCAAAAACTATGGAATGCTAGCCCCACATAAGTACTTGACCAAGACAAAGGGGAATAAGTCAAAGATCATCCCCCAACTGTGGACCATGGACATTGTGAGGTCCACCATCCTGAACGTAATGAAGATACCCCACTTTGGGAGGCATCAAGAGATTAACACATGCGTTAAGCTCCTATTGTTGTGCTTCCATGGCAGATATCCGTGGTTGGATAGAAGCATCACCATAGATTCAATGCTGATCCATAGGATCATCGGATTAAGCATGCAAGGACTGGACCCACAATAATTTTATCCAGGGAAGGCTGTAGATCGCACCCTGACGCAGAAAATCAAAGACACCTACGACGATTTGGAAAAGGGGAAGAGGGGATACAAGGTATCCTCCATCTAGAATGACACAGTGCACCTAGCCTACCAGTTGATCGCTGGTAAGATAGTAATTAAGAACAAACCCACATAGGTCATGGGGTTCGTTATTGACCTTGCGGGAAAATGCATTGAAGGGATACAAATGAATTGGGTGAGCTACCTCATCAACCAGTAAGAGAAATACTTTCGCAAGGCGTAGGATCAGGGATACGAGTTCCATTTTAATTGGCTATTGATCCTCATCACCTTCATTGCTTGGGAGATGCTGGAAGGAGTGACCTTCCCTGAGATTGATCCATCTGAATTCCTAGCTACGAATTTCACCACGCTCTGGTGTTAAAGTGACATGGCGAAACAATGGCAGTCAAATGCGATGTTCCACACCTACTACCTGCAGTTGAAGAGGGATATTGAGTCTTTCCCTCGTATGAGGCCAAACACCCTACACAGGTTCAGGCCCCTTGTGAAGTTCCGCGTAGATCGACATTTTATTTATATCACTATGCGTGGAGATGAACATAAAGAAGAGCTCCAATCTTATTATTGTTGGGTATGTGTTATATTCTTTTCATGTGTGTGTGTGGGTGCGTCAGATATGACAACTGCATCTGACGATCCCTCTAGTAGTGCTCTTTGTGTCATGTGCGCCAGGTGCTTTCCTAGGGGGGTCCCAGGGGGGGGCAGGTATGCCCCCCCATGGTTATGTGCAACGTTTGACAATGGGTGGTAGCCCGGGGCTGACCGATTTTTTTGTTTTGGGTGGTTTTTTCTATTTTTAGTGGTTTTCTAAATTAATCCAGTAAGGGATTAGGGTTTTGGTATCTATGAAATACCTAAAAGAATTGTATATATTGTATGGTGAATGGTGAAATTCGAGATAATGAATATGAGAAAGGTTTCCCAGTTGAGGGTTTTCGATATAAAATATCTGTGTACTCTGTGTATGAGCCATTGATTAATTTTTGTTTTTCTTAAGAATCTATATGCATTGCTTTACTTCACAGGTTTAAAACTTACATGTGGTATCAGAGCTCATTTTTGGCTTCAGAGGGACGCCTTTGTTTTTGAGAGTTTGGCTCAGTCTTGATAGATCAAGTTTATCTTGGGTCTATGATAAACCTGGGTTTAGTGGGAGATTTTGCAGTGGATATTTGAGTGCAGAAAGAGGAATG
>ML823327.1:69693-80728 GCA_009831015.1 Picea engelmannii | reverse complement strand
TCTTGAATGCAGTTTTGTGGATGTCTTCACCCTTGATTCAGACTTGATGGTATCCAGATATGAAGTCAATCTTTGAGAAGGTGGAAGCACCTCCCAATTGATCGAACATGTCATCGATCCTGGGTAAGGGGTACTTGTTCTTCATGGTTACCTTATTGGGTTGTCTATAATCTATGCATAGTCGGAGGGTACCGTCTTTCTTTTTCACAAACAGGACTGGTGCTCCCCATGGAGACAAGCTAGGCTGTATATAGCCTTTGTCCATCATTTCTTTTAATTATAATTTAAGTTCAACTAGCTCGGGTGTGCTCATCCTGTAGGGTGTCCTAGACACTAACACCGCTCCTGGTGCAAGTTCTATTGAGAAGTCAATGTCCCTTCTCGGAGGTAGACCCGATACCTCTTCCAAAAATACATCTCTATACTCTCTTAGTGTGGGGTGGTTTTCGAGGCTTGGTTTTTCATATTCAACTGATTCCAACACCTGTATCACATATAGTGGACATCCCTTTCTACAATACTTTCTCATTTGAAGGGTTGATATTCGTCTCACCAAGACAGGTTTTTGGATCCCTTGAAGGGTTATCCTTCTTCCTTCTTCACTTACACATTTTAAGGTTTTATGGTAACAGTCTATTCTGGATTTATATGTGGCTAGCCAGCCCATACCAATCAACAGGTCATACGATCCTAGGGGTATTATGTTAAGGGTTGCTTGGGTGGGGAATTCACCGATATTGAATTGGCAATATGGTATGACCTCCACTACCTTTCTTTTGGTTCCAGTGGATAATTGTACCAACCATGGCTTGGCATGTTTATGTGGTTGTAATTTACACTTATCAACAGCCTTAGGAGCTATATAACTCAAATTTGAACTAGGGTCAATTAGAATAGACACTAGATGGTTGGTGATCATACCTTCCATATCCACCACTGAAGCTTGGTGGTCAACTTGTTTATTATATAAGGCTGCATAAATTTGCGACACACTCCTGGCCATGCCATTGATGGTGGTAGCTTCTTGAACATTGTAAATTCTTCGATTTTTCTGTTTTCGGTGTGGGTATTCCCTCAGTAGATGTTCTTCTCCACAACCCCAACATTTCAAGGGTTCTCTCTTTGGGTTATCAATCTTTCCTGGGGTAGATTCAGAAGGTTTATTTCCACTCTGGGAGGGGAAATTCTACTGATGTACACTTCGGGTTGGGAAGCTCATCCTTGAGTCCTTTTTATAGTTTTTAAATCTTGGGGATTTAAACCCCTTTTTCTGGAATCCTGAACTATTCTTCTTCTTCCAACTTTCGCGAGGTTTTGTCCGATGCCCAAGTTGTTCATAACAATATGTTGCCTTTCGGATAGTGTCTTCTAGGGTCTTTGGCTTGTCAAAATCAATCATGTTATGATAGTCCTTAGGTAGTCCACTGAATAATTGTTGCACCTTTGTCTTTTCTGCTTTTATATAGGGTACGTACCTCAGCAGCTCGAGGAATCTGCTGACATATTCCTCTATCGTGATTTGCCCCAGCTTGAGTTCCTAGAATTCTTTAGTCTTTTCGTCGAAATACTTTTTCGACAGATACTTCTTCTTGAAGTATTTCTCAAACCATTCCCAAGATAGGTCCTCTTCGTGAATCCCTTTTACATTCTTAAGGTCTTCCCACCAAATGGAAGCCTTTCCATTCAAGTTGAAAGTGGCTACTCAGGCCTTCAAGTTTTCTGAGAAGTCATGGACTCTGAAATACTTCTTTAGTCCAAGGGGCTAGGCCTCCAATTCCTCCCCCTTCTTTATTTCACCGTCGAAAGAGGGTGGTTTGGCCTTCTTGAATTCTTCGAGATTATGAATTTTGGAATGCTTTCACTTCTTCTATTTTCTTCAGGAATAAGAACTAGTTCTGCTACTAGAAGATCCCTTCAAGTCGCCAGTTTCCTTTCTAGAGGAATTGTCCGACGCTTGTCTCTTATCTCTGGGGTGGACCTTTCTCGAGGTGCTCTTCCCAGTGTGGCCACTTAAAAGACCACGTTTTTGTATCTCAGGTGGACTTCGACTTTTATTTGTCTGTCGTCGATCCACGTGACTGGTATCAGGTCCATGCTGCAATTGTCTTTGTATGTCGGATAAAATGCGCAACAAGACTGCATTAATTTCCCTTTACTTCTCTTKCTCTTTTATCAACCTCTCGTTGTCGACCTTGCAGCTCTATAGKTCGACCATGAGGCTCCTCACAGTCTTAGCTAGATCTGGAGGGGTCTCTACCACTCTCCTTTCGTCAGACTCTTCATATCTATTGTGAGAGCCATCCCCCACTTCATGGTGTGTCACCATTCTATGCGTCTACGGTTGATCCTCCACTTCTGTGCAGGAAAAACACTTGTTGTTAGTTATTATTTATATTCATTCATAACCAGCGCATAATTCATATTTTTCAAATCCATACACACAATAGGAATTTTCATTCTTAACTTCGACTTTTGATAAGGGGGTTAAGATAGAGGGTTACTCCTTTTAAGAGTACTTCAAATGGAGTTTCTGCACAACTCGTTCATGAGCCCAAGAAGGCCAAGTGTTGTAACCATGCTCTGATACCAATTTGTCACACACCCACAACGACGACTAAAATGTTTTGTCTTTTCTTCGAGGGACAGAATCCCTGAATTTCTACGAGGCCTAGCATAGACCATCGCTTCCCTTATCCTCCTTCAAGCGACCACAACCTAGCCTTAGCAAAAGTGTCTTTCGCAACTCATGAGTTGGTGAGTCAAGGCTCTCGAATCCCCTTTCTCCAAATGTCGATACCTGAGATGCAATACAGGTATGGCTCCCTCCTCACTAGTGCCTGCTACATATAACCATAGGTTAGGCTAAACACTAGCACTACTTGCATCTTGCGAATTCACGAGTTGGAGTGTTGATCCCTCGTGCTCCTCCTTTGTGAATCCTTAAGACACGATAAGTCAACAACTACTCGCATCTCACGACGTTGCGAGTTGGAGTGTTGAGACCTCGTTCTCCACCTTTGCGAATCCCCGAGACACGATAAGTCAACAACTACTCACATCTCGCGACTTCACGAGTTGGAGTGTTGAGACCTCGTGCTCCTCCTTTGCGAATCCCTGAGACACGATAAGTCAACAAATACTCGCATCTCACGACTTCACGAGTTAGACTATTGAGACCTCAGGCTCTTCCTTTGCGGATCCCAGAGACACGATAAGCCAACAATGGGTTGACTCTTTCCCAGGCGACATGTGTCCACCACCTGTCACCCACTTCCACCTTTCTCTGGGAGCTTATTGTTACACCACCTATCAACCACGTTGTCCCTGCCTAGCAAATGTACCACGTGTTTGCACGAGCTCTCGATGCTCGACACTTCGCGACTTCTGCAGTCGAAAATGAATTCTTTCAACCTTTGAACCCCCGATACGCGATATCACGTGGAGGTTCTAATCCAACGGTTCTCCCATGGCTTGGATTCGACGACCACGATCACGTTGCGATCTCGTGAATCGTGAGTTCATGCAGTCCTACCCTTGACCACTCCAAGTCGCGATTCAGCGAAATGCTACCCAACTGCCATGTGTCCTGTGCCGATGGACGGTTCTGAATACTTCAGGACTTTCAGGATGTTGTTGAGTCCACTCCCCTGCCTATGCAAAGGTTAAGATCGACGATCAATAGAGCTCTGATAGATCCTTGCATCTACAGTCCTGGATCCCATCGCTACTTGCGAAGGCTGAAAGGGTCAAGGTGTTAACACCTGCGCTTCTCCTCTAGATCCATCGGTCTTGACAGATCTGGGGTATTTCCAAAAGGATTCTGACTATTCGTCTACCAAACGATGGGGTATTCTCTTTTGATAATTGGACTCGCTATCCCTTCTGATCTTGAATCACGAAATTCAACCTCTCGGAGCTTCAAACTCCCATGACTCCGAGACCTTAGAGAGCTACTCTTTATTGCATAAGGTTTCCAGACCCAGATCGCATGAACCTTTAGACGGTTCTTGGGAAATTGTCCCTAATCTTAGTCGAGTATCTGGGTAAATGTTCTGTACGATTCCAAGGTTTATGGGGTAATTCTCGGGGAAGAGTACTCTCGCAGAGCTTTCCCAGAATATTACGAGAATCAAGAAAACAAGATGATTCTTGGTGGAGCGAACTCTCATGCCCCAAACTTAATAATTTATACAGAAACCAACTATGGCATGTAAGTATACACATGCATGCATTATTTTCAATCTAAAACACCAGGCAATCATTCCACATAGAAATCACTATGGGTATATAAACATGAGCATGTATTCATGATATTCAATTCAAAATACAAGGCATAAAACACTTATCAAATCCACCAGGCATGATGCAACTACTGAGAGGGGTGCTCGTTTCCACCCAACCGTAGGCTCAGTGACTCCAAACGGATTTACCAATAGCCACCCTCGAGCTAGACCACGATACTTTGAGATTCAGTCTCCTACTTCCTGCTCAACGGAAGTCAAGGACGAAGGTTACTCTCCTTCTCCTATGTTCAGAACTCTTTGTGTTTCCAGAGTTTCTCTAGTTCTCTTTTGTGATTCTTGTCGTGCATGCTCTCTCTCTTCTACCCTTTACCACACTTCATCTCCTTCCTTTTCTCTGCAAGATTGTGTGTGGCGTGGATTTCCTTGCCTGTGGTCAGGTCTGAGAGATTTTATGGATGGGCGGTTCACCCCCATCCCCTCATTAACTCTTGAGGAGCCTCCCCACCTACCAATCTGACAGAAAATCCATTCCAAGATCAGAGAGTTGCTTTGGTCTTTGAGCAAGTAAAAACCAGTACGGTACTAGCTCGGTGGAAGTTAACGCAACCATTCCAGATCCCTTTCACCACCTCTTATTAGCCATCATGGTCTCTTTTAGCACATCCCCCTCCCAGAAGTCATGCAACACATATTCATAACATAATTTACATTCATCGATCTTTTATACGAAGGTCCGTCAAATCAAACATTCACATCTTTGAGTTTTCCATGGTTCTTGGCCAATATAGTTATTTTTTTATAGATTCGGGGAAACAGGGTGTTACATCATTATTGATTTTGCTCTCCCATCTTTTGATGATCGTCTTCCCCTTTATGTCTACCTTCTTGAGGAAGGTACTCTTTGCTTCCCTGGCCGCCTATTCGATTCTTGTCGTCCTCCGGGTGGTCTGTGGAGGTTTAGTCCCCTGGGGACCTCTCTTACTGTTGGTTTTCTTCATGTGTACCATCTTCGCTTGCTGGTGGTAGTTTTTACGTTGGGTTCTTCCCCTGTTCTGCTTCACCTCTTTCTGGTATGTAAGGTGGCCTCTGTAATTTCTTTGCTTTGGTCTGTGGTTCTTTCTATTATACCTTCTTTTATGTAGCCAACCCGGCTGTGGTCCCTTCTTTGCAATCATGGCCTGCTCATCAAGGTTGTCCTTCTGGTTAGTATCCTTTGTTCCAAAGTGTGCACACTTGATGACCTCGCCGTAATCCTTTTGCCAATGATTTTCCCTACGTGTTGTACGCCATTCATTTCCTTGTCCCATAATAGTACTTGGGTGAGGTATGCCCAGACTTGGCCCTGGTGAACCCTTTCATCCTTCATCCTTCGCCGCCTGCGGGTTATCTATTTTGCTTTCCCACGGGTAGCCTCTGTACTTCTTTCTATTGACAGGACTGTGGTGTCGTGCTTTCACCTAATGTGTGATCTGTGTCTGCATTTGTAGCCTCGTTTGATTGGTGGACAATTGGATTATGCTTGGAACCTATGTGCCCTTTAGTGCTTGCTGCACCTCCATTCTTGTCGTAATCTTCCGTGCTACTACTGGTGTCGCAGTTTTTTCCACAAGTTGGGTGCAATCTTCTCGGAATTGACCTTGCAGGATGTTGCTCTAGATTGTGTCCAGTTCTGGACTTTTTTTATTGACCCCCTCATTCGCTATTCTGTCCACTAGTCCATTTGCTGACCTTTGAACCCAACGCAACTCCATAGTGATCCATGTCCACAAGTGCTCCTAGATTTTTTGTAGTAGGTGGGCCAATCGCCAGTGCCTCTGGATTTTGCCCATTCTAGTACCGTTTTGGAGTTTTCTTACTATGTTGATAACCAGCGTGGAATATCTTTCCACTATGGTGATTGTCATCTCCTCCCGACTTAGAATCTCCAGGCCAGTCTCTAGTGATCCAAATTTCACGGCATTGTTGGTTGAGTTGCCCAGACTTACAGCGTACATCCAGATGATGTTTCCTTTACTGTCCCTGAATAATCCTCCCAAACCTATTCTCCCTGGGTTGCCTTTCACCACCCCATTGAAATTCAACTTGAGGGAGCCTGAAGGTGGCGGTTTCCAGTGGCGCTCACCTACTTGGATTTGCGGTGACCGTCTGCATTGATTGGGGTTGCATCCACCATTCAGGTGGAAGATCTCTAGGACTCGGGAATCCTGATCAGTGGGTTGCACTCTACCTACCTGGAAGTTGTGGCTCTACACCGCCTCTCGTATCATGGAGATTATTGTTTCCTTGATCTTCCCTTCAGGCCGACTTTGGTTTCTGAAAATGTGTCGGTTCCTTTCCTTCCATATCGACCATATGATCATTCCTAGGGTGAGGATCCAACAAAGATTAACCTCTTATTGTTCGTTGTAGTTCTCTTTCCAAAGATTGATGGTTGCGGCAATGTTACCTCAGATCCTGTCAAAATGGCGGAAGATACTTGCCACCTAGTTCCAAAGTTCTGCAGTGTAGGCACATTCGTCGAGGAGGTGGTTTGTTGTTTCTTCCTGGGCTTGACAAAGATGAAATTTTGATGGAACTCGGAATCCCCTTTTCCTTAGGTTATCCCAAGTTAGAATGCGATTGTGTAGTATTAGCCATTGGAAAATATTTATTTTTGGCCATTTGGGGTTGTTCCAAAGCTTATCCTAGTGTTGTGTTGGGTCTTCTTGGTCTAGGTTTTCCATATAGTGTCAAACATATTTCAGGTTGAATTCCCCTCTGTCCTTTTGTCCCCACCTCAACTGGTCCTCTCCTTCCTTGAATATTATTTTTCATCTTCCCAGTTCCTCCTCCACCTCTTTTAATGTTTTTTCAGGCGTATCGTTGTTCTGTGGAATAATCTTGTCCCAGATTCTCCATTTGTTGCAGTCTATTTCCTGTTTCTAATATTGGTAGACGTTAATTTTACCTTGCGTGATTAGCTCCCGTTAGAGTATCCCTATGTCCGAGTTCTCCATCCTCGGTTTCTGTTGCCAAGTGTCCTCCCAGAATCTAGTTGTTCTTCCATTCATGATTTCCCAGAAGATGTGTATCTGAATCCAGGCTTTGTTACGCCAGGCTAGGTTCCATATCGCTGACCCTTCCCTGGTTCCTCCGAAGCGGATCATGTCTTGATCGTGAATGTCTGAGGCATACTTTGCCTTCCATAGGTTTACCCAAGGTGTAGTAGTTTCTTTGAACCAACGCCACCAGAGTTTCACCCAATATGCGTTATTAGTCATTTGTGGGTCTTGTAGCCCTAGGCCTCCTTTGATTTTCATCCTATAGACTTTCTCCCAAGCCACCAGGGCCCATTTTATCTTTGTTTCCACGCCTTGCCACATGAAGTCCCTCTGGATGGCTCTTATTTTCTGTAGGATCCCCTGTGGAGTGGGGAAGATGGACATCATAAAGGTTGGGATTGCTTGTAAAACAGACTTGGTTAGGATCAGTCTGCTTGCTAGATTGAGGGATCTATACGTCCAATTTTTTACTTGCTCCTGTAACCTGTTTATTAGTCCTTCCCAAGTTGACATTTTGTACACTTTGTCTATCAATGGAACCCCCAAATACTTGGTTGGGAGTGTTTTTTGTTCAAAGCCTAGAATGTTGGTCAAATTCCTTTGGATAGCTGGATTGGTATTGAAGAAGAAGATCATCGACTTGGAGTGGTTGATCTTAGTGCCTGAGGCTTCCCCAAAATCTTCTAGGATTTGTTTGTAGGCTTTGGCTTCCTTGACCATGGGTATGCCATGGAGTAAGGTATCATCCACAAACTGTTGGTGTGTTGAAGTAGGGCAATTTTTGAAGGGTTTGAGCCCTGTTATTTCCCCATTTGCGGTTGTGCTCTTTATGCTCTGGCTGAGGCCTTCCATCACCATAATGAATAGGAAGGGGGACAATGGGTCTCCTTGTCTGATACCTCTCATGGGTCAGAAAGGTTTGGTTGGGGCTCCATTGATTAGTAGCGAGTAGCTTGTTGTGGATACGAGACTGGCAATCCAACTGATCCAGTGCTGGGTGAAACCAAAGGCTTCCAAAGTCTTGACCATATAGTGCCAACAAATTTTATCATAAGATTTTTCTAGGTCCAGTTGTATTACCATTCACCCCCTCTTCTGAAGCTTCAAGGTGTGAATGATCTCATGGGCCTAGATGATGTTGTCCATTATTTGTCTTCCTTCCACAAAGCCTGCCTATTCTTGTGAGATCAATGAAGGTAGGAGGGGTTTTAGTCTATTTTCTATGACTTTGGAGATTATCTTGTAAACCACATTGCATAGCGCTATAGGTCTATACCGATCAGGGGTTTTGGCTTCATTTTCTTTGGGTATTAGTGTGATCATTGTGGCATTTAGTGCTTTAAGGATGGAGGCAAACCTTCTAGATTCTTCTACTACCTTGTAAACGTCATGTTTGACGGTTTCCCAGCAGGCTTTGAAGAATTCCACTATGAAGCTATCTGGACCTGGTGCTTTCCCACTGGGCATTTCCTGGAGAGCCTGGTCAACTTCTTCCGTGGTAATAGGTTTTTTATGGAGATGTTTTGTTCCTCTATGACCGAGCATGGAATATGATGGGTTATCCTTTGAATGGCCCCCGATCTGTCTTGGTGAGGTTCTTGGGCTATTCCGTTGAAGTGTTTGAACAAAGCAGTTTCAATCTCATGATGTGACTCGTGCTCGATTCCATCTTGGTCCTTGATCTTCAGGATTTTGTTGTGGGCTCTTCTAGCCATGGTTGTTCTATGGAAAAAATTGGTGTTCCGCTCTCTCTCCTTTATCCATCAGATGTGGGAATTTTGATGCCAGAGTGTTTCTTCCTACTGGCATTGCGCCTCCCAATCTTGGGTCATTTGGATCTCTTCCTTTTTCTGGTCCTCAGTATAGCCTTCCCGCATGTAGGTTTCTTGGAGTTTTTTCATTTTTTCTTCTATGTTTCTTTTCTCTTTGTTTATATTCCCGAAGGTATCCATGTTCAACTCTTTGAGCTTGTTTTTTATGTACTTAAGTTTCTTATGAAGTTTGAACATCCTTGTCCCTTTCTCTGGTTTCTCCTCCCGCCACCACTGTTTGATTCTTTCCTTGAAAGTCGGGTGATCAATCCAAAATTTCTCGAATCTGAAGGGTCTGTTCTTTGGTGTTGTTTGGAAGCCTATTTCCAGTTGCACTAGCTAGTGATCAGATCCACCCCAGGGAAGGATGTTGCAATCTAAGGTTAGCCCCTGCATAATGATTGACTTCGATATAAGGAATCTGTCGAGCCTTGTAGCTACCTGAAACTGGTTCATCCATTTATTGTTCCAGGTGAACTGGCCATTCTTAGTTTTGAGATCTACTAGCTCCGCTCTATCGATGGGCTTTGAAAAATCCTCTGCATCCCGATCCAATATTCTTGTACCACCTTTCTTCTCCGCAAGTGAGGCGATGATGATGAAGTCCCCTGCCAGGATCCAATGGAGGTTGGTGGATCAATATTTTATATCTTATAGGTCTCAGATCATTCCTCTCTTTTCCTCTGGCCCTTGGGGCCCATACACATTAGTGCAGAGAATCTCCTCTGTGTTTCCAATGATTTGCATGCGTACCATTAGGGTGTACCTAGTTGCTTCGACTATTATTAGATTTAGAATTTGTGGGCTCCACAAAGTGAGAATGTTGCCTGACCTTTGGTGGTCTTTGATGGCTACCATCTTGTACTTGCGCCAGTGTTGTTTACTAATTGCCTCCATTATGTCTGTAGTGCATTTCGTCTCTTGAATGAAACAAAGATTCGGTTGTTCCTGCTTTAGTTTATTCCTAAGGATTATTTGTTTTCTTGGGTTGTTTAGGCCTCTTATATTCCAAGTTATGACCTTCATTTAAACATGTTGGGGGGAGTGGCGAAAGAGTTTCTTGATCTTACCCGAATTTATCAGTAATGCTCCCATCTTTTGTAGGGCTACGCTACTTGATTTCCTACCTTTTCTCCTCC
The DNA here is from genome assembly GCA_009831015.1 of Picea engelmannii. Lineage (NCBI taxonomy): Eukaryota > Viridiplantae > Streptophyta > Pinopsida > Pinales > Pinaceae > Picea > Picea engelmannii. Next base: position 70,493 of record ML823327.1, on the reverse strand, counting down.
TCATTTGCTTGGGTGATAGTTGTGGTTGTCCCTCACCGGCTTTGACTCCTAGGTGTCCTATCTCCCCATGTGTGTGTTTTTGTCCTCTGGCTTTGGCTTCTTCCCGTAGGAGAAACAGGGAATGGATGCGGTCAAGTTGATCTGTTGGTACGTTGTCGACTCCCTACCTTTTCCATTGTTCCAATATGTTCAAAAGGTATTTCCCTTCCCTTTCCACCAAGTCCCTGAGATCAGGGTATTCTGTGCCTACTTCGCTTGGGATCATCACTGCATCTCCCTCTGCATCTTGCATGGCAGTGTTGTGATCTTTTGTTTCTCCATCCATCGGGGTTGCACAACTCCCCTGTGCCATCGTGTTGCTTGGTCAATCGATAGGCTCTTTTGTTGCTTGGTCTCTGACCTCTTGAACTTTTGTCGAGTCACTTTCATCTTCTGTCCCTTTGTTGGTTTGGTCCCTTCCTTCCATTTTATTCTGGGTCTCCTGGTTATTTCTTGTTGAGGTTTTATTTTTCTTTTTATTTTCTCTGTTTCTGGGGTTCGGTGTTATAAACCCTTCCCCATCCTATTATGTTTTGGGGTTTTCCACTTCCTGCTTTTTATTAAGAGGGCATTCTCTAATCAAGTGGCCATGTTCATGGCATCTTCTGTTAAGAACCAAATACCAATATAGCATAGAAAAACCTCATAAAAAGTACTCAACGCCTTAAAAAAGATACAATTTCAGATAATAAGCCTCTTCGAGGGGGCAACCTTCTTTTACCCCACTTAAATGTTCAAGTACAAGATGATTCAAAATTAAA
>ML823327.1:44048-62223 GCA_009831015.1 Picea engelmannii | reverse complement strand
AAAGTTCTACTTATTCTCACTAACTATCAAATAAATTACATCTTATAAAGTTTGTGTAATATTTTTTTTTTTACAATAAATGATACATTTGTATTTTCAAAAAGAGTGTCACTGAATTTGGCAAAGTCTACAAACAAAAGGAGCCTAAAGACAAGAAACTTAAAAAAAGTGGTTGTCCTATCTAATTCTAGATATATTATCCTGTATCCTATTGGAGAAATTTCATTACAAAACTTTTACAATGCAAATTCTGAAGAAAGTGCCAAGGATACAAATAACTAAACATAAGATCAGATACTGGAGATCAGAGAGTCCAATATGTCCTTCCCAACACCATCAACAGGGAGGTTCAGATATGGAAGAGTGATTCCAACGGACTGGAATGAGCCACTTGCATTCAATTCCGATGCCGAAACATGAAGTGTGGGTTCGGACTTGGCTTGTAATTCTTCCAGTTGGGAACGCAGAGCATCAATCTTATCATGTTCTCATCTTATTAAAATTTCCAAAATAAAAGACACCTGAAAAAGTCAGGCCTGCACAATGATCTGCAACTGCTAGAGGGTGATCCATGTATCTTCCATTTTCTCTAACTGACCTGGGGGTCACAAAAGTCGCGTCATTCTCATTATCCATTATTCCCACAAGAAAAATGTTCTTGAAAGAGTCCACCCCGAAGGCTCGGATGATAAGATCACACATTGACCAATATCCAATGTGAGTGCGACCCAACCTGAGAATGAATTCCTTTCTTTTGAGCTTGAGTATGATCCTCTCAATTCTTACTAGCTCTTGCTTCCAATCTGTGGAGATGGAGACCTAGTTGGAACTCCAAAAATGAAACACCCAATTCCAATTATCTAGTAAACAGTGACAATAAATTTCTAGGATTAGGATTTCAGATCTTATAATCCCGCGTTGGTTGTAACCAATAAGACGAAGTGAGAATTTAGTTATGAGCACATTCAATAATCAATTTCTAATGTACATTGCTATAAATTGATGTATGAATGTAAATGAGTGTAAACCTGCTATAATCTCCTTGATCTGAATAATAAGACAACCAATACTTCTACTTGGTGGATGTAGCCCAAGATTTGAGTAAACCACTTAAAATCTCTATGTTTTAATTCTATGCTTGAATTATGATATTTGTATTTCAGCACTTGCAAATATAACATTATCCACCTCAACTTATTCTCTGTTTTGTCTCACCAAGAATAAGCCCCTCTCAGGCCAACAATTTCAAAGCTCTTTCCAATCACTCAGGTCTAGAAGTCCGCAACTACGGAGACATGTCGACACCAAATCCATATGAATTTTCTCCCAAGCCTGAGAAAGAAACCGCAAACATAAATAATGAGAAACAATGAGTGTACAAACGCGACCAAACATCTCTTAACTACTATCCACCAATCCTCATTCATCTGCACGAGCTCCATGAGCCAAATCAACGAGCCAAATCCAGACTATTCAGACACATAATAATGAGAATGCCCCACCACAAGTAGGAGAACAATGCGTGAAGGGTACAAATATCCATTTCATTGAGGGAATGGCATGTGGGGGTGACATGCTAACTGTCATGCTAACATCCTGACCCAAGCTCGAGATTGCCACCCATTTATATCTTGTATGATCTAATGCGACAATCATTTATCATGAAATTGGATTGTGGGAAGACCTCCCAGTGATATATAAAGTCCCTTTTTCCAAAGTAGTGGCTATATTATTTTGGTTGTTTGCTAATCCATTATTTTCTCGTAGAATGTGACAGAAGGTAACTTGGGGAATGGTCTTAAGGTTGCGACTATAAGAGAACTCACACAGCCATAACAAACACAGACATGAAGAACACACAATTGACTTGTCTATTGCATTATAGGCATGAGTATTTATACAGTGGTGGGATAAGCTCCACCGTTGATTAGTTTCAATATCAATGGATGGAATTGCTTCTTCCAGACATTTCTGGTTCTTTCAAGAGTTTACCGAAGTCGGTGAAGTTGGTGCATTTATTGCAGGCTTATCTCCATCAACTATCGGACTGGTTTTTTAATTAATTTCTAACACTCCCCCTTAATTAAACAACCTTTACAACACCTATCTTATCTCTACATATTACAAACTTAGCCTTCCCAAGAGGCTTTGTAAATATATTTGCAACATTATCATTTGTGTTGCAATACAATACATCAATTTCATTTGACTGCATTTTTTCTCTTTGTTACACATGATTTTGGTCATCTTGGTGATGTATTAACAATGATGTATTCAGGTTCCCCACAAAGGCTTTTTTCCTGAGAAAAGTGGATCTTGTCTCCTTCCAAAAACATATTTTCAAAGTAAGTTCACAGGATGCATATGGCCTAGGGTGTGAGAATCCCTCATTCTCGCAAGCCACCCTCATTTAGGGTGCGAACTTCTCGCAATTTGCTCCATGCACATGGTGTGAACCTGTTTTTAAGCTTGGAAAAGAGAAGAGGTCTCAAGGGTTCTAGAAGGGAATCTTCTAGAAAATGAGTTGGCATTCGTATGGTTGTCATTTTACTGACTTCTCAGATTTGATGGGATCATCCTCATCCATGTAACCATCTCTCATTCTCTTATATATTGAAAGGTTTCTCATGGAAAAGGTTAAGCAATATTAATTGAAGAATTGGTGAAGGAATTGTGTGAAGAACCCTGCTTAGATAGAAGCTTGGAGACTCTAGTTGGTCTATCAAGAAGAATTGGATCTTCTTCATGCAAGTATAGAGAAAATGTGTGTGTTGGAACTAAGGGTCACTGAAAGGAAGATTTCAACATCAAGGTGATCAGGTTGTATCTTCTACTTTCAATTAATATGATACATCGGCATGTCCCTTTCCCATAAAGTTATTCTTACTTTATTGTGTAATTCCTTGATCATATGCATAAGTTGACATTGAATATTTTTTCTTGTCTTCACTTTGGTTGGTTTGTGTTTTCTTGGACTTGACCTCATGAGAGCACCAGAGCGAAGCGGGAGCTACAGAGACCTAAGGAAGCGATACAAAGGTATGTCACTTGTTCCTCCTTACTAGCGTATTCAATGATTGCAACTTAGGGAAAGAGTCGTGTCCTGTCCTGTTTTGTTCTAGATCCAGGTGGATCTAGGGAGATCTATTAGTGTCCACACCTACCGATTAGTCTGATAACAAAATTGGCGACTCCACTGGGGAAGCAACCCATTTTTTAGTGGTTTTTGGTGTTTTTCCTTGGCCATTTTCTCTTGCCTTACCTTTTTTCATTTCTATCAAGCTCTGAGTCTTCAGGAGACCCTGACAGACTCTCTGGGTCCTGAAGTCCCTTAAATGTTTTTGTCTTTTTTCCAAATTTTGCCTAGTTTCAGGCCTTCTCACACTGAACCCTTCTTTTGCCTGCAATAACTACTGGAGGTCGCACCCTACTGTGCAGTCTAGTGCGAACCTCTCGCACTCTACTTGTGGCTAGCCTGCGAGAATGCTCCATTCTCTAATTGTACACCATTTCTTACCTGCGAATCCATTTTGCAAAATTTTGGGATTAAGGTTTTTTGTATGCTCAGATACCTAGATTTGTATGTGTGTCTGAAGAGAACTTCTTGGGCCACTGATTGATTGTTTCTTAACTTCTGATTTTGTGAACGATCAGTCTTCGGAAATCACAGACTCTTCTTGTTCATTTTTTCTCAACTGTCATCTCTTGACCTTTTCTTAGCAAGGATATAATCTTTGATCCTGGAATCTGAGTGTTTGTTTGTTTGGGAGCCAGTGATCGATTTAAAAGTTGGGATTAATTGTCTTTCTCAATTGCTCATTACTTGCAAAATCGTTACCCTCATGCATTTGAAAAGACTAGTCTTGTCTGTTTGTTATTCTTGTCTTCATTGAAAGATTGGTTTGGGTTTTTGGTGTATATTGATTTTCATTAGTTATTGGTTTTCCTTAGTTCCACCACCATTGTGTGGTTCTTTTTGAAAAGTAAAAAACATTTTTCTTTTTAAAAGCATTTTTATTTTCAAAACATTGGAAATCAATTGTGGAAATAGAACAAATAGAGAATTGACATTGTTCGTGATTTGTTGATATTGCATTTCTAAGAAAATTGTATATATTAGTTCAAGATTGTTCCATAAAACTCCTCTTTCGCTTCTATAAATAGGATTCATCGAACAAGAATTGATATCTTTCATTCCTATCTATGCATTGTTGGGTTAGAGGCTCACACAACATCGGTTTCATTTCCGTCTCCTTTGAGTAACAACAACCATTAATAGTATTGCGCGGATTTTAAAATTCAAATAGTAACTCTTTTCTAGGACTCTATTACACCAACATTAGCTAGGCTAGAGATTTGGAATAGGAAGAGAGATACACTCTCCAAAGAACAAAACATAAAATATCATCTTGTGGTAAGGAGTGTCAAATTCCATTCACAACATTTTGTCCTGGGAAGCCCTTCTCACACAAGGGTCAAACCCGAGGTCACATTGATATTGACAGAGTTACTCACCCTGATTTGTTTATATCAGTGTAGAGATTGCATGTATTATGGGGGTGACTTGGAGGTATACCCACAATGATGAGTGGAAGCCTCTCAATCTGATTTCGAGCTAGATACCCTGCCCTTGCGTGTGGATCAGATTGTTGGCTATCCCCCTAGGATTTATTGTTGTTGGTGGTAACCTTAGTGGCCTATCTTCTTAGGATCTTACACAAGGTGACTATGAAGGGGCAAGTCTTTGTGGTACCTGGAATCGACATTGGCCAAACTCACTCAGGCTCCTTGGAGGGTATACCCACAATTGTGTGTGGGAGTTTTCACCAGGGTGTAAGTCCGTTAAGCAGGTTGTCAACGTAACTTTTCCACCCTAGCCCCGCCCCTTCTTATCATGTTGTTACGACATTGGATTTCATCACCAACTAGTGACTTTGGAATTAGAAGGTCTTGTTTGCCTGGTTTTGTTCCCTATATTTGTTTTACTAGTGTTTGTTGTTTGTTCACCCAAGTTGACCATAGAATTTTCTTCGTCATTTTTTTAACTCGTCCACAATTGACCCTCCACGTCATTCACGTAGAATGCAAGGCTTACCCCCAGAAAATCTAGAAGGTTCTCAACCCTTGCCTACCAACTCACCGGAGGGATCTCCTCAATAGAGTGAAGTCCAAGACGTCACCACTCCACAAGTGGAAAGAACTGACTCTCTAGAACGATTATGAATTTCCAATTCTCGAGAGGAATTTTGAATTTACCCTAACTCCGAGAGACGTATTATGCGAGTGAATTATTCCGGAGACTTGGTTGTTTTGTGTTCTGGATCATTGAATGGACCTTTTCTAGGACCTGAGGGTCAAGATCCTTTTTGGGCAATTGGCATTTTTAGATGGGATCTATTTGGCTCAGGAGAAGGCGTTGATATCACCATCTCACCTGCACTACCCGAAACATATGATCCAGACATAGTACCTTTTACTATTGCTTATTATTTTCCTGGTACAGAAGCTCCGTGAGCTAACCACATCTTGACTCTCCCTTTACAAATGGTCCATTACACAAATACTACGAGTCTTCACACCGGGATTACTGTGGCTAGACAAGACCCTATTGGCACACTGATTTCACCTAGAGTCACCCCGACACTTCCACCCAGATACTGTGTGTTGAATGCCTCTATTCCCGTTCCTACGCAAATCACATCCAGAACTCCTGGTGGTCCCACTTCTTCTGGGCACTCTCCTCCCGATTTCATTCTGATACTTCCTCCACTCCCTTTCAGAGGACCTTTTCCATCCTTTATCGGTGGCACTGATCCTAGTGGCACCATTCTGTCGTTCACACTGAATTACCAGATTCCTATTGGTGGATAATTTCACCAAGGAGGCCCAACTCAACCCCCCCTTGTAGGGAAAATCCCAATTGGAACACAAATCCCAATTGGAACACAACCCCCATTTGGCACACAACCCCCAATTAGAGGACAACCCCCACCGACCCCACCCTATGGACAAAACATACCTCCATCCTTGGCCCAGTATTGGAACCATTTGATACAACATAATCCTCAATCGACTGGGGGGAAACAACCTCAAGCTACATCCGTTACACCCCCTAGTATAGGCCAACCATATCAAGGTATGTCCAATCCTATTTGGGGCTCGAATGCTCAACCTCACGCCCCCATTCAAGGGTACAACCCTATGAGTTACTTGCCTCCACATCACCCATCGAATCTGCTTGGATCTTCGCACTATATGCAAACTGCTTATGGTCCCACTGGTTTGTCGACGCGACTCCCTCCCCAAAGCCACCAGTACCCTCATGTGAATAGACAATTACCTTTCTTAGCCACCTTGGACCTCCCAGATCTATCGAGGATTTTAAATGATCCAATCTGTCACTCTCCCCAATGGCCCACTATACCGGCCAAACTACCATCTGACATCCCTAAATTCGATGGCAAAGCGGGAGAGGACCCGAACAATCACATCATGACTTTTCACCTTTGGTGCTCATCCAACTCCCTGATGGATGACTCTATTTGTTTATGCATTTTTCAACGAACTCTCATGGGTTCTGCTATGAAGTGGTATATAGAATTACCACGAGGTTTCTTCGCCAACTTCAACACCCTCGCTATGGATTTCCTCACCCACTACTAGTTACCGATCCATTATGAAATGGGGACCGAGATTTTGAGTTCTTTCATACAAAATAAAGCCACTCATATCTCCAATCACATTCATGAGTGGCGACGAAGACAACGTCTCATCAAATTCGAACTTCCCGATCAGTTGCTGGCAGAGTGGTTCACGAAATCATTCATGAATGACATCGGTCGTGACATTGCCATGGGTGGAGTTGTCACAAAAGAACAAGCCATTAGTCGTGCTCAATACCTTGACCTCGTTTACTCACAAACGGGTACTCTTTATGACTTACTCCCTGATGCGCCTCATCCTTCTACTTCCACCACTTCAACTACTCCTGCTGCTTCTCATGTAGTTGACGGTGTGATTGGCACTTTCTATGCCCAACCAAATTTCTCCTTTAGCAACAACCCCAAACCCATTTCTTCTAATGTTCAAAATGCTCCGTCTCCTACCCTTCTCATTGGTAAGACTTCTGAGGTAAATGTTGTCCAATCTACCCCCGTCGGTAAAAACAAATCCAGAAAGGGAAAGGGTAAGAATAAGGAGGACAAAAATACTTCGCAAGCAGAGAGAACCAAAACACCACCTGTTGACAATAGGGATAAGCAAAAACCTTGATACCTTTGTCTTATCTGTGGTGATGATCACTACATGAAGGATTGTCCACAACAAGCCGAGGTTACTAAGTTCCTTCAAGGGACCACGAAACCACCCACTCCAACCATCTTGTCACAACCCTTCCCTTCTCAACAATAGGCCTAGTTGGTCATTCATGACCAACCATCCCCCTCCACTACATCCTATGTCTTAATGTGTACAGGTGATTCAAAGAAAAATGACATAACACTTACCACTCGAGCCAAAGATTATTCTTCCTCTAAAGATAAGGTTGATGTTATACCTCCTTCATTGGTCCAACCATCTCCTATGACTCCACCTACCAACGGTCCTCTTCATCTCAAATGACCAAGCCTCGACACAGTCCTTCTCCCTCCTCCAAAGGGTGTCATTCGGAAATTGGCTTTCAATTATCATGCCCATGTTGCCCAGAACTATAGCATTGTTGAAGATCTGGCCCAAGCACCATCTGCGATGTCAGCCCTTGAAGTCCTTCAAAGTTGTCCCATACAACGAAAGACACTGTTGAACGCTATTGGTGGAATCGACCCGACGGATACGAATTTAATAAATTTTGACTTGGAAGATCACATTCCAAGGTTACCCCCTCAACTCACATTCCAAATACAAGTGATTGTCTCCAACAAAAACATTTGTAAAACTATTATCGACGAGGGTGCCTCGACGTGTGTCATGTCTATTACCTGCTGGAAAGCCATCGGTTCTCCATCTTTGAATGAATCCCATAACACAATTAAAGCCTTCAATGGCTCCATTTTTAAGCCTTACGGTGTCCTCCCTTCACTGCCAATCACATTAGAAGGAAAAATAGTCCAAGTTGAAGTGGAAGTCTTCGATGCTCCTCTCAATTACAACCTCCTTCTCGGCCGTAGCTGGATTGATTCCATGCGCACAGTTGTGTCGACTCTTTTTTGTGTTGTACGTTTCCCACATCAAGGAAAGATAATTAACTTCGACCAATTAGCCTTATTTAACTCTGATACGTGTACTAGAAATGTACCGTTCATCGCCAAAACACCCCCGGATACGAGAACGTCGGTGTAGGTCTTCTTAAAGACTCTTTGTTAATGGGTACCTTCCCCATCCCACCGCCTGATGTTCCCTATCTATCTGTCGCTTCAATCAATATGATCTCCACCGAAACCCCTGCGTCTCACAACCCATGGATGGTACCTGACCCCGACGATCATCTTTGTTACGGTGACGAAATGCCTTTGAGTCTGGTCAAATCCGCCTATCAGGCCATTCAATTGGCAACCCCTTCTACCCCCTCTCTTGGTGATTTATCTCCAGATCCTTTCCGTGCCATTTTTCCCATGGAAGAGATGATTATGTCTATCATGGAAGACACCCCTTTGGACGATGGACATCACCATTCCATCCTCTTCCTGGAACAACACACCATCGAGAGCTACCAACGGATCTCGACCCCGTCGATCATTGTCATCATTTCCACCATTCCCGAGTCCACACACGATGTGTTTTCCAAAGGGAACTTAAGAAATATCTCACCCACTATTCCCCTCGACATATCCATCAAACCTGGAATTGTTGAAAATGTGCATATCGGAGCTTCGTGTTCCCCTGACGAAATCGTCACCTACAAGTCACTTTTCAAAGAATTTTGTGACGTCTTCGCCTGGATCTATGAAGAAATGCTGGGTATCGACCCCGACATTGTGATACATGAGATTAAGACATACCTAGATGCTAAACCCATCCAACAATGCCTTCATCCAGTCCACCAATGTAAAGCGGCAACTATCAAGCTTGAAGTCAAGAAACTTCTCAAAGACGGATTTATTTACGCAATGTCTCTCACTGACTGGGTTTCCAATCTTGTCCCGATAAACAAGAAACAAGGCACAATCAGCGTGTGCATTGATTATAGGGATATTAACAAAGCATGTCCTAAAGACAACTTTCCTAACCCCTTCGTCGACCAAATTTTCGATGATTTCACTGGAAGTGAAATATTCTCTGATGGACAGTTTCTCCGGATATAATCAAATCAATATTTTTCCTGAGGACCAACACAAAACCTCTTTTATTTTTCCTTGGGGCACTTTTGCCTATCGGAAACTTCCTTTCAGTCTAAAAAACGCTGGCAGAACTTTTCAGCGCACCATGTCTTATGCCTTCCATGATATCAAGCACATCATGCAACCATATATCAATGACTTACCTGCTCATTCCATGCACCATATCAATCATCCAATACACCTCCAAGCCATTTTCCTCTGATGTCAGTTTTACCATATACGCTTGATTCCTCACAAATGTGTTTTCTGCGTAGAATTTGGCCGACTTCTAGGATTTATTTTTTCACGTCAAGGGATCATGGTATATACTTTAAAGGTTGAGGTGATTCTCAATCTCCCTCCTCCTTCTTCGCTTCACCGGTTACAAAGTTTGCAAGGGAAAGAAAACTTTCTTCATCATTTCATCCCGAACTATGCCGAGATAACTCTTGGATTTATGTGACTACTCAAAAAGGGGTCCGAGTTTGTATGGGATACCATCGAAAACAAATCTTTCGAAGCTCTGAAACTATCCCTGACACGTGCTCTTCTTCTCTTCCCCCTCGATTACAGTCGCGATTATTTATTCTACCTCGCAACCTCGGATTACACCATCTCTATGGTTCTTGTCTAGGAGGATGATTCTCATGATGAACATGTTATCTATTACTTGAGTCAAAGTCTAACGCCTACCGAAACCAAGTATTTACATGTTGAAAAACTGGCCTTGGCAGCCATCCAAGCAATCCAACGTTTCTGGCACTATATCCTCTCTCAGAAGACTATGGTAATTTCTAACTGCAACCCTATGCAACACATTCTCACCTGTCAACTGCTAGGGGGGAAATACTTCAAGTGGATTGTGATACTATAGGATTTTGACTTAGAATTCGAATGCGCTAAGTCCAAGAAATCTTTAGTTTTTGCCAAGTTGATATGCAACTTTCCCTACTCTGAAACAGAAAATGTAGCAGCCGATTCATTACCCGATGAATCCCTTTTCCTAATTAGTTCTGATGATATTTGGTACAGAGATATCATAATATATCTCCAAACCTAGACTTTCCAGTCCAATTTGTCTAGTAATGACTGATGTCGAATACGCTACCAAGCCCGACAGTATATTATCCTCAGTGATACTCTTTATCATCATGGGATTGACTCAGTTTTTCAATGCTGCCTCACGTTTGACGAAGCCGAGAAAGCCTTAAATGACCACCATTCTGGAGCCTGTGGTGGTCATATGTCCAGGTATGCTACTACCCAGAAGATCTTATGAGCAGGGTATTTTTGGCCTTCTTTATTTAACAATTGTATAATTGTCGTCCAAAAATGCCACGTTTTCCAGACCTACAACCATAAAATACGGTCACATCCTGCTCCTCTTCAGCCTGTGGTCTCCATTGGTCCCTTTGTGAAATGGGGTATCGATTTCATGACATGTCAGCCCCACTCGGCCGAGGGGCATGGATACATTATTGTAGCCATAGATTATTTTATGAAATGGGTCGAGGCGATGCCGACATTTGACAATATCGGAAAGACCACAACATTATTCATTTTCAATCAAATCATAGCTCGTTTTGGTGTTCCTTAGGCTATCGTCATTGATCATAGTAGTCACTTTAGAAACTTCATGATGTTCAAACTCACTGAAAAGTTGGGTCTTCGCCACGAAAACTCAACACCCTATTACCCACAAGCAAACGGCCAAGTCGAAGCAATTAACAAAGTCCTCATTACCATGCTCCAATGAATGATAGGGATTCACAAAACAAGTTGGCACACGATGTTGTTTTCAACATTATGGGCTTACCGGACATCCATTAATTTTTCTACTGGTTTTACACCATTCCAGTTAGTCTATGGTCTTGAAGCCATCCTCCTGAATGAATGTGAGATACCCTCCCTGAAACTAGCCATCAAACTCCCAAATACTTCTGTCGAGGAAGAACGTCTGTTGTATCTCATGCAATTAGACCAAACTCATCGCGACACCGCCCTAGTCATAGAAACCCACAAGAAACGTGTCAAAGCCCAATACGACAAACATGTCAAGCCTCACATTTTCTCCGAAGGTAATCTGGTTCTCCTTTACGAACAAGATCGAGATATGCTAGGAACTGGAAAATTCGAAGCCATGTGGTGAGGTCCTTATATTGTTAAATGAGTTTTGGAGAAAGGATATTACAAGTTAGTATATTATGATGGTATCCCTTTGAGTGAACCTAGAAATGGGTTGTACTTAAAGAAGTACTATGCGTAATATCACCTGTGCATGAGTACTTTTATTTTATTGTATCATACTTGTGTGTTACTGTAGTATGTTTTTTTTGTTATCTGGTCTCTGCCCTTATGTTATGTTGTGTTTGGTTTCCAAATGTCAGAGTCTTCGCTACCTCACATTGGCTTCGCTGATGGCGCTAGCTGTAGTACTCAGAACCTTGCTTCTGCTGCTTAGGCAATTTATGCCCCTACAAACGAACTTATCACTCTACAAGGTATGTGTGTCGGCCGTGCAACCAACAATATTGCAGAGTATAGCGCCATTATTGAATTGTTGATTGATGCTATCTTTCTTGGTATCCATCACTTGGTTGTATGACTCAATTCACAACTAGTAGTACTACAGTTAAGTAATGTCTATGTTATTCAAAGTCCTACTTTATTACAGGTATATTTACAAATTTGCCTCTTGGAATGTTATTTTGATTATATTGAGTATCAACATATTCCTAGATGTCTAAATACATTAAGTGATGCATTTGATAACTATGTATTAGACAGACATTTGGGCCATTTATAAATCAATCACATCACATGTATCACACAACACAAGATAAACCGGTAGAAGCCGTATATATGTATATAACGATCAAAAGTTTTTTTACAAAAAGTTTCTATCCAAGGACCAAAATTTAAAAATCTAAAGCTCATAGCTTCTACAAAGAAGCATCATGGGTGACGCTCATGATAACACACGACTTCCTGGGCGACCCTACGAAGCAGTTGGCCAATAGACTCTGACACGCCCATCGTATGGCACTGATAATGCCGAGGGACCTCTCTGATAGGCATGTCCAGAATGTCAGTAGTCAACCCCTCCAAATTTTGCTCCACTGCCTCATAATATTTAGCATCCCATCATGGCACTGGAGCCACCTCTCCTCGTCTTTGAATAAGAGACGTACCTGGAGGTCGGTATGGCCCCACATCTGTGTCATTCAAAATTGATTTTTGATCAGTTCTTGGGCAAACATAAAAACATTTCATATGATAAAAATTACAAAAACATTTAAAAGAAAAAAATGTGTACTTCTTATCTAGATCTCCCCACTGAGCATCCTCAGGTAGGGCCAAATCTAGATCCCCTCGGAAATCCAACCTAACATAGGCATAATCATCAACCATCAACATTTGTGGCCGCAACCAGTCAAAGAATGAATCGTTATATTTGATGATTGGCCCAACTACATGTCAGGCCATGAGGTTGCACCACCTCAACATCCTTGGATCCTATGGAGCCGGTAAACCCCACTCAACCTGCAACCTCAGCAAGGGAGCCCTATTAAGAAATAAGGACACCAAAAGTGATTCGTAACCGAACTTCTTCAGGTTGCCTTTCCTGCATTTTTTCAATTGCCTCTTTATGCTACGAAGGACTGTGTCTGACCAATTAAAGACCCGAGACTCAGTACACTCTATGACGTACTGAAAATAGCTCTGGATAGCCATGTGTGGAGCAACACTCCCAACCATATGAGAAATGGTGAACAAGATGGTGTGAAGTGTCAAATCCTGGACCCCCCAAATGGCCACCTTTCCTTTGCTTATTTCCGCCTCTAGAACACAGTACTGATGGCAATACTCACTCATAGGTATCCCACCACCTCGGCTACTGGTCAAGCTAGCATGGTACCCATGCCATGATAGTCCTGTTAGAAGTAAACATCCTCGATATCCAAGGACAATGTGTAGACCTCCACGTGGAATACTTTTTGGTCCATGTCCCACATATGAACAAGATACTCCAACAACCTGACTTGGGCACTCATACTCGGGATCCAAAAGAATTTCAAGAGACCACAGTCTCGGAGAGTGACAATGGTGCCCGGGTCATTCCCAACGATAGAATCATCCTCTTCATGATCTCTTTTGTGCCACTATAGCATTGTGATGGTTAAAGGCCTGCACAAGAACCATAAGAGAAAGGTCAGCCTCTTGTTTCAACCATTGGTATATTTTTATTGAGCAAAAATCAAAGTGAATTTTCATTTTGTGGCCCTCACAGGTGCCCCTTTATCACAATGTGAGGTTCTCGCAGGTGCCTTTGGGGCCACCTGTGAGAATCATGCATTCTTGCAGGTCCCGTATGGATAACCTGCGAGAATCATGCATTCTTGCAGGTCCCGTATGGCTAACCTATGAGAACCTCGGGGTGCAAGTTTTGGCCCTAAAAAAAACTCAAAAACTTGAAATTTGCCAATGAAAACAAAAAATTGAACCATGAAAAGGTAGAAAACATGGAGCTTACCTCGCTGACGAAGACGGTTCGCCAAATGGTTGCTTGTACCTTCCGCAATTGAGCACTGAAATTCAAGGGAAAAAGAGGGGTTTTGGGCTAAATTTTTGGCAAAGTCACAATGACTATGGTAAAAGCCCTTTTACCCACTTATATTTACCTTTTACCATTTTTGTCGATTTTTATAATTGTTTTATTCATCAAACCTAACGCCTAATAGCCCTATTAGTGCAACTTTGTGCAGATATCACGACTTTGAAGTCTACACGAAGGAGTGCAGATATTTTCTCTTTTCCATCGCATGCTTAATTATTTTTTATGGTTTTTAGACAAAACCTCGAGCTTGGTCTTTGTTCGTTCTCATGCTTGAAAATACATGAGAACGTAATCGAGCACACTTTTATCAGTTTTTCGGGCTCATAAAGGTTATACGAAAAATGAACCCCCTGGAGTCCTCTTTAAGCTCTTTTCAAACTCTCTAAACATGAAAATATTGTCGAGCGATCTTGCTATTTTCACGCTCATTAAAGTATTTGAAGAAAGCGTCTGTTGGGTGATAATTTATCTTTTTTTCGGTCTCTTCAGACTACTTTACGAAAAAGGAACTGAGAGATTTCTCTTTTGAGTGTTTTTCCAGACTCTATAAACATGAAAAAACTTCTAGTTTTCTATCTTTGGACTCGTTAAACAAACATTAAAAGACCCGTAATGTGACCAAACCACTCCTTCCTAGGGTTCGTTAAACATACTCTGAGGGACTCGTCCGAAGGATGGACTTACATCAACAAGCATATGTTATCCTCCTCAAGCTTGCGTAAAAATAAAGAGGTACTCGCCAGAAATGGTGGGGGAAAATTTGGGAAAGGGATGTGTTCTCGAATTCGTATTATTGACAGTAAGCGTCGCTCTTGGACATGACACCCCCTATTCATTATCTGAAGCCGGTTTGGGAAATCCATTTTTCTCTCATTCGACTTGCTACAAGGTCATATCCTAAGTCGTCTCTGAGTTAGTGCTGCCAAATCATTGGTCATGTCATTCATATGTTCAAGAGAAGTCCATCCGAAACCTCTATTGAGTCGGCCATCTGCAGTTGTCCATTCTCTCCGTGTTGGCCTTCTCTGTGTCCAGTTCAACCTACATCATACTATGTTTCACCTTCAAAATTTGTTACTCATTTCGTGTCATTGATGGGGGATACATCAAGGCTCTCCTGTGACGATTTTTGTTCCGTCGACTCCAGCTCATTATCTGGAAACAATACTTAGAAATTATTTGGTACCTTGGAAATTGCATGCCTCAATGGCAAGTTTCCTCGCTTTCGACAGTGGGTTTTCATCATTGACCCCTGATCAAAAGATTCCATCAAATGTTCGACCTTAACTCATTTATTCACATTATATGGATTGTACTAGTGTACCTTGGGAGTCATTGACATTAATGGTGATTTCCCTCGCACTTGTTAATGGTATCATCATTGACCGGTAATCAAGTGGTTTCTACCATGTTTGACTCCAACACATGTAATCACATGGTTAGATTCATGATTTTAGGTGACGGGATTGAAGACCCTGGGTCTCATCTCTTTGATCCAGGCTGCGATGGAATATGTATAATTTGTTGACACATAGATCCACTTTGTATGTCGCGTGGCTATGCCATCTTAATTTGAATCCTCTCGCATAGATCCACAGTGTCTTCTTGGTGGCTATGCGATATTTTGATGGCATGGATCCACGGTGTATGATTGATGGCCATGACCTATGTTCATGATGTCGTCCATCTATGATCTGAGTATGGGAATGCCTACCTCAGAACTAGTATTATATTCTGCAGATGCTTGGTTGTTTGCAGGTTTCCGATTAGGTGTACTCCTAGTTTCCGAAACACACTCGCAGTTTACAAAGTATTTCAGCTGTCATTGATTCCGACCTCATACTTTGGGGGGAATTTTGTTACACATGATTTTGGTCATCTTGGTGATGTATTAACAATGGTTTATTCAGGTTCCCCACAAAGACGTTTTGCCTGAGAAAAGTGGATCTTGTCTCCTTCCAAAAACATATTTTCAAAGTAAGTTCGAAGGCTGCATATGGCCTAGGGTGCGAGAATCCCTCATCCTCATAGGCCACCTTCATTTAGGGTGAGAAATTCTCACAATTTTCTCCATGCACAGGGTGCGAACCTGTTTTTAAGCTTGGAAAAGAGAAGAGGTCTCTAGGGTTCTAGAAGGGAATCTTCTAGAAAATGAGTTGGCATTCGTATGGTTGTCATTTTACTGACTTCTCATATTTGATGGGATCATACTCATCCATGTAACCATCTCTCATTCTCCTATATATTGAAAGGTTTCTCATGGAAAAGGTTAAGTAAGATTAATTGAAGAATAGGTGAAGGAATTGTGTGAAGAACCCTGCTTAGACAAAAGCTTGGAGACTCTAGTTGGTCTATCAATAAGAATGGGATCTTCTTCATGCAAGTACAGAGCAAATGTGTGTGTTGGAACCAAGGGTCACTGGAAGGAATCTTGCGACATCAAGGTGATCAGGTTGTATCTTCTACTTTCAATTAATATGATACATCGACATGTCCCTTTCCCATAAAGTCATTCTTACTTTATTGTGTAATTCCTTGATCATATGCATAAGTTGACATTGAATATATTTTGTTGTCTTCACTTTGGTTGGTTTGTGTTGTCTTGGACTTGACCTCACGAGAGCACTGGAGAAAAGAGGGAGCAACAGAGACCTAAGGAAGTGATACAAAGGTATGTCACTTGTTCCTCCTTACTAGAAAATTCAATGATTGCAACTTAGGGAAAGAGTCGTGTCCTATCCTGTTTTGTTCTAGATCCAGGTGGATCTAGGGAGATCTATTAGTGTCCAAACCTACCGATTATTCCGATAACACTCTTACAAAATGATGTGTGTCTCAGTATGCTTTGACCTAGCATGATGCACTGGGTTATTTTCCAGTTTGATGGAACTTTGGTTGTCACATTGGATGATTGTTGGTACCTGTCACTTTTCTCCAACATCTTCAAGTATCCTCCTTAGCCAAATTGCTTCACAGGTGGCAGTGCATAATGCTTTGTACTCAGCTTCAGTGGATGACAAAGAAATAGTTGGTTGTTTCTTACTTCTCCAGAACATGATCCCTGATCCAATACTAAACTCATATCTTGTAGTATACTTCATGTCATCTAGATCTCCTGCCCAATCAAAGTATGAGAAACCTATCAACTCAACATCAAAATCATTAGTATACTCAATACCAAAATCAATAGTCCCTTTCAAATATCGGAGGACTCTCTTTGCATCTTTCCAGTGATTCTCATGAGTCTTAGCCATAAATTGGCTAAGAATGCTAATTGAATATGCAATATCTGGCCTGGTTATGGTGAGATAATTTAGAATTCCCACCATTTGTCGATACAAAGTACCATCCACTTCTTTTGAGTCATCATTATTGCTGAGCTTAACATTTTGTTCTAATGGAGTAGATATTGGCTTACATGTGTTCACATTAAACCTCCTGAGTACCTCCTTTGTATATTCACTTTGTGTGATTAAGGTCTTACCATTTTCTCTCCATACCTCAAGACCTAAACAATAATGTAAATGTCCAAGATCCTTCATTTCAAACTGTTGTGACAACTTTCTTTTGATCTCTTCAATCAACCCAATAACACTTCCTGTTATGATAAGATCATCCACATATAGAGAAATCAAAGCAATTTGACCATTTCTATCTTTCTTGATATACAGGTTTGGATCACTTTTACTTTTTATAAAGCCTTGTTGAAAGAAAAATGTATCGATTTTCTCATACCAAGACCTAGGTGCCTGTTTAAGTCCATATAAAGCTTTCTTCAACTTTCATACAAGATGTTCTTGTCCTTTCTTTACAAACCCCTATGGTTGAACAAGATAAACCTCTTATTTTAATTCTCCATTCAAAAATGTTGACTTGACATCTAACTGATGCAACTTCCAATTGTACTTGGTAGCCAATGCAATTATTAATCTAAGAGTGTTCATTTTTTCTACAAGAGAAAAAGTGTATTCATAATCTATCCCTTCTTTCTCTGAATAACCTTTGGCAACCAATCTAGCTTTGTATTTGTTTATACTACCATCAACATTAAATTTATATTTGAACAACCATTTTGATCCTATGGGGGTTTTTTTCTCAGGCAATTCCATCAATTCCCATGTTTCATTTTTAATTATAGAGTCATATTCTTCCTTCATGGCATCCATCCATTCTTTGTGGTCTTTAGCTTTCTCATAATTTAAAGGTTCTACCACATTCATAGCTTGAGTTATTAAGGCATAGT